>SRPV01000206.1:0-28817 GCA_018360135.1 Claviceps sorghi | reverse complement strand
GAAAGAAAATTTTTTTTTTTTTAAAAAAAAAAAGAAAAAAAAAAGAAAAAAAAAAAGAAAAAAAAAAATGTTGCGAACCGCCATCCCCATCATCGTCATCATAATCTAAATTCGATCGTGTCTTACTGATATGCTCACCAAATGCAAGAAACTGACTCTACTTTTTGTCAATAGATAAGCACCGAGTCGTTGAAATATCTAATGGCCGCCGGACTTTTCAACACTGGGAAGCTCCTTGATGGCATCCGTGATGATGTTCAGGCCCTTGCGGAGCTCCATCTCGGTGATGACTAGGGGAGGAGCAAAGCGGATGATGTCGCCGTGAGTGGGCTTGGCCTACAACCAAGACGCTTTGGTCAGCTTTTGATGAATGGCAAATGGCACTGTGCCGAGCACGTTCAGACGGGCTAGCCTTTTTTTTCTTCCTCACTTACCAAAAGACCTTTCTTCTTCAGCAGCAGGCAAAGATCCCAGGCAGTACGCCCCGAGGCTGCGGATTCGTCAATGACAATGGCGTTCAGAAGACCTTTGCCACGAATGGTCTTGATGATGGGGGATTTCAGAGCTGCTAGACTGTCGCGGAACATGTTGCCTAGACGCTCAGCGTTGGCAATCATGTCTTCTTCCTCGATAAGCTCGAGAGCTCGGATGGAGACGGCACACCCCAGGGGGTTGCCGCCGTACGTGGATCCGTGAGTGCCGGGTTCTACGACCAGCATGACCTCCTTGCTGCCTAGGACAGCACTGACGGGGTACATGCCGCCGGAAATAGCTTTACCCAGGGTGACCATGTCGGGCTTGACGCCAGACCATTCGGAGGCGAGCATTCGGCCCGTCCGGCCTATGCCCGTCTGGATCTCGTCGCAGATGAAGAGCACGTTGTGCTTCTTGCAGAGGGCATGGACCTTGACCAGGTAGTCTTCGTCTGGCACGACCACACCAGCCTCGCCCTGAATGGGCTCGACTAAGAAGGCAGCTGTGTTCTTGCCGTGAGCCTCGAGGGCCGCCTCAAGATCGGCGACATTGTTGAATCGAATGGGCTTGCCTGTCGCGGGGCATATGGCCCCAATGTTGGGGATATAAGGACCGTAGTTTTCTTTGGACTCGGGGTCCGTGGACAGAGTGACGGCCGTCATCTGTGTTTCGCACAAGTATAGTCAGCAGCAGGTCCCTTTCCGAGCAAAATGCGCCGACAGAGCAACACGGAGAGGAATGGTCCCCGGCGGGGGAAAGGGCGGGGACTTACCGATCGGCCGTGAAAGTTGTTGGTGACACAGAAGACGAGAGCCTTGTCCTTGTCGACGCCCTTGACCTTGTAAGCCCACTTGCGGGCAATTTTAATGGCAGTCTCGGTGGCCTCGACGCCGGTGTTCATGGGTAAAACCATCTCGTAGCCAAAGACCTTTTGAATCTTCTCGGCCCATTTCGGGAAGACATCATTGTAAAAGGCGCGGGAGGACAGGGTCAAGCGACTGGCCTGCTCGGTCAGCGCCTTGACCAGCTCGGGGTGGCAGTGACCCTGATTGACGGCACTGTAGGCGGAGAGAAAATCAAGGTACTGCGAGCCCTCGGGATCCCAGACATTGACGCCCTTTGCTCGGGAGAAGACGACGGGAAGAGGGTGGTAGTTGTGCGCGGCGTACTCATTTTCGGCTTGGATGGCGCTGTCGGTGGAAGTTGCGTGGTATCGGGAGACGATGCCGGAGGATTGGGGAGGACCGGACTCGGCGTGGGGGGCCATTTTGAACGGGCAAAATATGTTCCAATTGAGAGACTTGTATTCGCTGTCCAAGTAGGTAGGTAAGTAGGTAGGTAGGTGGGTAGGCAGACAGGTCCGGGTAGGCAGATGGGTGGTCTCTCTGCGATCAGGTCGGGGAATGCGTTAAACAATGATGAATCGAACAATGATGCAGGAAAGAATGTTTAGGTAGGAAAAAACTGCAATAGGCTGGCTTCTTGCTCTGTTTTTTATTCTTTCTTTTCTTTTGTTTTTTTTTTTTCTAATAAACGAGGAGAAACAAAGTCTTGTTAGTCTGGACAAAAAAATACGAAAAGACCGTGAAGAATTGGTAAGTGGCGTTGTAAGACAAAGGGAAACCTTGAGTCACCACCACATGGATTGATTGCTTGGCTGGCTCGGGTCCAGCCCAGGTACCTGCCGATGACGAAGGCTGACATGTACAAGCCAGGTACTCCGTGTTCGGCAGGCCCCCAGATCGGTGTCCGTCCAAGGCGGCTGGCGTTCCGGGATTCGGCGGGGACTGGGCGACGTACCCGTCTTGACGTGAACACGTACCCTTTTCTTGCAATGTCCGTACGATGAGGGTATGAGGGTGCTGGGTGGGTGCTAAAGAGGTACTAGCCAGGTAGGTACCTAAAGTACTTAGAGGTAAGTACTAAGGTAGGTAGGTACTTGAGGCGGATGCTTTGAGCTCAGACGCTTGCGGAGTGTACTTGTGTAAGGTCAAGTACCTAGGTACTTGGATGTATGTGGTGGAATAGGAGCGATGGGATGGTCGAGGCAGAGTGGGAGAAGCAAGAGGGCTTTTCAGCGGGGTGGTTCGTGATTGCCCCTTGCACTTTATACCTGCCACGAAACGACAAAACGCCCAACATTGCCTCCGACAAAAAGGTTGCCCGCCGCTATGCCCCTAAGTGCAAGTGGGCACGCAGAGCGGAGGCCCGGCGTCGTGAGGGATGAACGCGTTGGCTGGGCCGGACCATCTGGATTCTGTGGTGCGGCGTGCGTGCCACACCTTGGCGGACACGGAGGGGCTCCGGCCGCCATGTCCTGTCTGGTCTGGTCTGGTGTGGTCTGGTCTGGTGCGGAGAGAGACCAGGGACTCGTATGTACATATGTACATACATACAACATAAAGTACCCAGAATGCCGAGGCCAGCCGGCCAGCCCTGCCCTGCCTTGCCCTGCCTTGCCCTGCCAGGGACGGCGATTCAATGCTGGGTTTCGAGAGCTCAATGGACAACGGCAGGAAATGCCTGTCCTCGGCCTTTGCTGCCTTGACACCGAGTGGACTGGATGGGGCCCCGTTACCACCAAGGTCCTAATATCCTAAATAGATCCGAGCCCATCTTGCTTACAGCTTTCCGTGGAGTGCGATTGCGGCCGCCAATACTGCGCAGACGCCTTCTGTAAAGGACAGCTTGGTCGGCTCGGATTTCTTCTCGTCTTACTCGTGCTCCATAACCGTGGCTGACTGGCGACTGGCGACTGGCGACTGGCGACTGGGCCCGGGATCGCCAGAGATACCGCTCCGTAGAAACCACATGACAGCGAGCCAATAAAAGCCCAGGCATTACGTGACGGCCGCCCACAACCTTGCTCGACCCCAGACTATCAAGAGATGAGATGCGAAGGATCTAGTCCACATATCCCGTCGACTTGGGCCATCGGCTCGGGAGCCATCTAGAACGAGTCGAGTACCTGGACACAGAGTCCACAAGTAAGTATGTACATACAACAACACACAGTCGCCACATACCGCGTCTCCGAGTTTACAAGAGGCACATACGTATGTACAGTACAATCCTTGAATTATTCTAAAGGCGTGACTTTACAGGGGTAAATCAACCAATCAAGCAGCGCTTCGGAAATTACGGCTGCATGGTTAGGGATCTAAAGGTACATCTGTGTCCACCCTATTTATATAGGCTAATTAGTATCTTCAGATTGTGCAGATTCTGCAGCCCCCCCCGGCTATCAGCCCCTCCAAGGTCACGTGTGTGAGTCCGCTAAAAAGAGGGGCTTGTACCTCCTTTAGAATAATTCAAGGGGTGTATTGTATGTATGTATGTATGTATGTATATATGTATGTATGTATGTATGTATGTACAGTACAATCCTTAAATGATTATAGGTCGTGACTTAGTAAGGGTAATTAAGCTAATTAGGCGTTGCTTTAGAAATTATAATAATATAGGCTAGGGTCGGAAGGTATATTAAATAGTATGTGATTTATTAAGGCAGAAAGGTATCTATAGACCCTAGTTAATACCCCAAATATTCCCCGCATGCCGCCTTAACAGCCGCAAGCCTACGCATAAGCCTATACGCAAGCCTATGCGCAAGTGTTACATGGTAGGAAGTCCGCCAATATAAGGCGGACTTCGCCACGGAGTCTAAGGAATTCAACGATCTTAACACATACAACTAAGCACCTAACTGTGACTTTATATGTGTTATCTTTTATAACCTTTTATAACACATTATATAAGCTATATATACTAATAACTTATGTATAGTATCCTATATATAATAGGTAGTAGTAATTACTATTTCTTTTATATATCTCTAAAGCCTTATATAAGAACTAATAGCTTATATATTAATAACTAAAGAAAACTAATAAGAACTTAATATTAGCTTAGCTTCTCTAAGCCTTTCTCTTATTATAAAAAACTAAATCTAATAAATTTACTAATTTTAGGCTTTTTATAAAGATTTTCTAAATTTCTATACTTATAATAAGGCTTTCCTTACCCCTAAAGAAATTAAAAACTTTAGAACTTTTATAAGATACTAATTTATTAAAGGGAAACTTTAGCTTTAACTAAAATTAGTATAGGTAAAATAACTATCTTATTAGAACTTAATAGATAGCTCTACCTTTAATAAAGAGTTAAAAACTATAAGAAGAACTATTTAATAAGTATAACGTTTTAGCCTTCTAAATATTACTAATAAAGTGTAAAAATTCTCCTTAACTTTGCTAAAAGGAAGCCCTTTAATTACTAAGTCTAACCTCTAAGCCTCTATAAAAACCTTTAAACTTATACTAAAAGACGTATTTATAAGGGATAATAATAGCTATAATAAAGGGAGACCCTTAAAGACCTTAAGATTTAACTTATTAACCTTAGATAAAAATATTTATAAGTTCTTTCTAAAAGAAGGCTATATTAATGCTAATACTTAGTTAATTTCTCCTAACCCTTTAACTTACCTTAAAAGGGTATATAAAAAGTTCTTAAAGATGCTAAGGCTAAATATAGAAGCTATAGAATTCTTTTAAAATAAAGTAATTTCCTTTCTTAAAGAAGAGTTTAAGTAATAGAATCTTTATATTAAGAAGACTAATACTAGTATAATAAAGGATATTAAGTGTATAATAAGTAGTTTTTAAGTAGAAAATAAGTATACTTTAAAATGCCTTAGTATACCCTAATAAAAGAGCTATAAACTATTATAAGAAAGACTATAGCTTAAGAGTGCCTATCCTTAGAATCTTTATAAAAACTACTATACTTATTTTTAAAACTAATATAAGGAGACCCTCCCTTAATAAGTATTAATAAATAATGCTAAAAAGCTAGCTTTCTTATTCTATTAGCTAAAGAGAAGGTTTATATATTAGCTAATAATAGAATTTAACTTAGACTATACTAACTATACTATTAAGCACTCTAAGGGCTAAGAGTACTATAGTAATAAGCTAGTTTCTTAACACTACCTAAGATAAAATAATTATTTTATAGCCTTTATTATTAAGAAGCTAGTAACTATAGTAAGCTACTATAAAACTACTACTTTAAAGCTAATAACCTAAGAAAGGTTAGTAAACCTTTTATAGAAAATAGAAGATATAGGTTACCTTAACCTAAAGATAGACCTTAATAAGATTAATAGAAAGGCTATCTATTATAAAGGAAAGGCTATAATATTTAGCAATATAAATCTTTAGATCTAAACTATAAAGGACTACTATAGCTATATAAATATCTTCTATTAAGAGTAAATTAAGCACTAAGTCTAATACTTATTCTAAGGCTTAGCGCTAATATAGTATAGGTAGTATCTTAATAATAAGAAAAGAGCTATAATCTTTAGCAATTTAAACTTAGTTTTTGCTATAATATAGAAGAAATTTAGTATTAAAGTGTAAAATATAATAGTATAGCTAAACTAAGCTAAGTTCTCTAAGAATAATATTATAGGCAACACCTTCTTATAAGACTTTACTACTAAGGTTTTCTACTATATAAGAGCTAATAGTAAATTAAGTAACTACTAACTATTAATTTAGCTTTACTATAAGTTATATATAAAACTTTACTAACTTTACCCTTTGCTTTTAGAAATAAATAAATAAAATACCTATATTAATATAATTAATAGAAAAAGGCGCAACCTTTAAGACACCCTATAGAAAGTAAAAAACCACTATAAAACTAAGTAAATAAAGCTTAAAATAAGTATTAATCTCTTAGTAGAAAACTTTAAAAAGAAGGAAACCCTTAGTAAATTAATAAACTTTATAAAGGCTTATTAAAGTAACTATACTCTTTAAAGTAACTAAAGAAGGCAAAGCTATAGCCCTTAGTGCTATAAATATAAGGAATTAAGATATACTTTTAGAAGCTATAAGTGTTATTCTTATTCTTATAGAAGGTATACTTTACATAAGTATTCCTAGCAAAAGCGCCTACACCCTTTTCCTTAAAACTAAGACTTTTTATAAAAGGAGCCTTAATAAAAGAAAAAGTTTATAAAAAAGTAGAAAACCCTTAAAAAGAAACTAACCTATAAAAGGGACTATAACTATAAATAAAATAAAGAAAAAAAATATAAAAAACGCCCTTACTTCTTATAATATTAGTTATATAAGTATAGATCTAAGTATAGGCAATTTTATTATAAATAGAAATCTACTAAAGGTAAGGAATGCTACTATATTATAATAGGCAATAACTTTAATATAAAGGCTTAGGAGGCCTACCTAAAAGCCTTAGGATACTATATTACTAAAGAGGGCAAAATCCTTAGTAATAAAGATAAAAATAAGTTTAACTTTATTAACACTTACTTAGCTAAAGTACCCTTAGTAAAATATATAATAACCCTTAAAGCTAAGCACCTTATATATAGCTTAATAAAGGGTTAGGTTATTAAAGCGGTTGCTTAATTAAAGGAGCTAGAGATTACTAATAAAAAAAAGGCCCTTATATATCTTAAGATTAATCTAAAATTTAATAACTAAGGTAAAGACTATAAAATCTGCCTAAATATAGGCACCTTTTCTATTTTAGTTAATAAAAAATAACTTCTTTAATATAGTTGTAATATTAGATAAGGTTCTTAAGACCTTAAACTAATAAATAGTGTAAATTCCTTGTTTTATATTATAGAAATAGTAACTTTTAACTTCTATATCTTAAAAGAAGCAAAGGGTATATAGATTTTTAGCTATTTTATAGTAACTGCTAATATTATAGAAAAGCTTACACTAAAGCTACTAATTAGCATAAACTTTATATATAACTATAGCATAAAGATTAACTTTATTAACCTAAAGGTGGTTTTTTACTTTATTTATAACATAATAATACTAGGTAGAATATTCCGCCCTCTTAATATAGTACTAACAAAGAAGGTTACTATAGTTAACTTAGTAATTATCCCTATAAAATTAATAGAACTTATTTTAATTACTTAGAAAAGCCTCCTTAAATAGTAAAAGATAAGTATCTACCACTTCTACTTATAAAATAAGTTAATATTTAATTATATCCTTAATTAAGTGTAAGAAAAGGTTCTATAAGTATATAACTCTTCTAATAAACCCTTATATATTAGCACCTAGCAATAACTTAGAATATTAAAAGGCATTAGCACTATAAACTCCTACTTTATAGTAAATAATATTCTTAAGTTTTCCACCTTCTATAGTACTAATATTATTATTAAAGGAAGCGGTTTATAGGAAGTAAATATTAACACCCTTATCTATAGAATATTTAATAAAACTACTTTAAAAGAAAATAGAGACCTTAACCTAAAAGTAGTAAATAGTAGTATACTATCCTATAGTATCTTATACCTTAATAATATCCCTTTTATAAAAAATATATATAATATTAAGGTTATAAATATAGACTTTAAAGCTATTACTAAGCTTATTAAACTTACTAATAAATATAATATTTACTATAATAGAGGCGTAGTTCTTATATTAAATAAGAAAAAGATATATATTAATTTTATTAACAGTTAGCAGTACTAAATTAAAACCCTTTAAGTATATAACCTAAGTATTAAGGACTTTAAGAAATTCTATAAAATTAATAATAAAAAGTATAAAGTTAGTAAGATATTATACCTAAGTAAAGGAGAAAAGGCTCTATACTTATGCCTTAGTTTTATTATATAGTAAGATACTAGTAAGGAATATAAAGGATATATAGTTATTAATATAAAACCTATTAATAGCATTGCTATTCTAAATGTCTATCCCTTATTAAACTAAAGTAATATTATAAGTAATGCCTAAGGAAAGAAGTAGATAACTCTACTTAACGCTTTAGGTTTCTTTAATTAGTTACTTATTTATAAAGATTACTATAGTAAAATAGCAGTAATTTTAAAAAGAGGCGTAGAAGTCTCCTATATTATAATATAAGGTTATAAGAACTCACTAGTATATACCTAATATTTTATAGACTATTAATTCTGTAAATATAGTAATTTTGTTTAAGTTTATATTAATAATATTACTATTTTCTTTAACACTCTTAAGAATTACCTTTACTACCTTACAATTATCCTTAATATTATTAAGAAGTATTAACTATATATTATAGTAAAGAAGTCTTTTATTAAGTACCCCTTAATTTAACTACTAGGTTTTATTATAAATTCTAAGGGATATACTAATATAAATAATAAAGTAAAGGCTTTTAAATATCTTTAGATGCCTAAGACATTAGTAAACCTTAAAACCTTTATTAAAATAGTAGGATTCCTTTAAGTAAGGGTCCTTTAGTTTAATATCTATATATAACTGCTATAAAAAAGGAAAATAAGCTTACTATAGAATATTAAAGAAAAGAATAAAATTCTATAGAGATCCTTTAAGTAAGTAAGAAAGAGAGTAATAAAGACAAAGGCCTTTAAATTAACTAATAAAGAAAACAAAGCTTTTCTATAGCTTTAAGAGCTACTTTATATAAAAGTGCTACTATAGCACTATAACTTAGTAAAGCCGCTCTTCTTTAAAGTTAATATATATAAGGAAGGATTTAGCCTATATACCTTTTAATTAGCCACAGACTAGGATAGTTCTAGCATCCTTAGAAAGGATATAAATAGTAATAAACTATAACTAATTGCCTTTCTTTTAAGGCCTACCTTATCTATTAAGAAGTGCTATAGATTAATAGAGGCAGAAGTTGCTATAATTGCGTAAGGTTTGTAGAAACTGCGTAAAATAGCGTAATTTAACGCGAATTTAGTTAATATTATAACTAATTATACTCTAGTAAAAGGAATTATCTAATATACCTTACTAATAATAATAGATTTAGATAAAGCTAACTTAAAGCTAGCGAAAGTTATAAACTATCTCTTGTAATTTAACCTCTGCATTATATATATCTTTAGGACCCTAAATATAGTCCCTAACGCCCTTTTAAGGCTTTTAGTTAAGTTAAGCTATTAGGAAGCAGCTAGTTTTAGCACTTTTAATAAATTAAATGCCTATGTATATTTTAAAGAAGAAGGGTTAGTAGGAGCGATAATTAATAATAAGCTAAAGGAAGCTATCTTAGCAAGGTACCTATATAATATAAAGTATAGCTAAATTATAGAGGGCATTAAGGACTATTAATAGAATTAGCAAAAACTTAGTTATAAATGCCCTTAAATTCCGCTTTATAATTAAAACCTCTATAATAATAAACTGCTCTATTACTAGGATTTAGAAGGATACTATAGATTATATATTCTATACTCCTATATTAAGGAAATACTTATAATAATCCATAATAACTATTACTACTTTAGCATTAAATAAATAGTTAAAGAGCTTAAAGCAGTATATTTTTAATAAATAAGCTCTTAAATCTATAACTATATTACACACTACTTTATCTATTAAGAAAATTCAGTCCTTTAGAATAAGGCTTTAGGAGAAATAAAGCCTTTATAAGTTAAGCCCACTCCCTTTTATACTATATTATTAGACTTTATTATAGATATGCTAAAAGTGCTCTTAGTAAATTTAGTATAGTTTATAAAGGGATTTAGCACCCTTAATATCTTATGCCCTATTAATTGCTTATTTAGTAAGAAAACTATCCTTATTTTAGGGCATAAGATATATATAGCAGTAAACTAAGCTAAGTTGCTACTTTAAAGCTTATATTTCTTAGATTAAGGCCTACCTAGGGAAATTATTAGTAACTATAACCCTAAATTTATTTTAAAACTATAAATAGAGCTCTTTTACTTAATTAGTATAAAACTCCTTATATTTATAGTATACCACCTATAGATAGATAGAGTAGCAGAAAGGAAGAATTAGATAATAATTATAGCAATTTAATTCTATATAATAACTAACCCTAACATCTTATAGGTTGCCCTATTACTAGCTCTTTAATACTACCTTAATAACATAGTAGCTGCCTTAATTAGTAGGTCTTTAAATAAGCTAGTATTTAGGCTAAAGCTATTATTAGTTATTAATCTCCTATATAAAAAGGGAGAAATAGGATTTAACCCTAAGGATAATAACTTAGTAGTATTTAGGAAGCTATATTAATAAGAAGCTAAATATACTATAATAATAATAGTAGCTCTCTTTAAAATTTAATATAATTCTAAGCATAAGCCTATAGATATTTACATTAGTAATATAGTTTACTTACGCCTCTATATAGGCTATAAGCTGCCTAAAAAACCTAAGAAAAAATAATTACTATAATAAGCTAAGCCCTATAAAGTGCTAAAATAGGTCTTACCTTTATTCTTCTAACTTAAATTTCTAATAGGATCTTATATATACTTAGTAGTATTAGTAGTATACCTTTAGAAACTATAGTAAAGGCTAGATCCTTTTTATAAAAAAAAAGTAGCACCTTTATTAGTAGCCTTAAAGGGTTTAAGTAAGGTAAACTATTAAAAAATTAAAAGAATCTATAACTATTAAGTCTGCTTCTTTTATAAAAAGGGACATAAGCTAAGGTTAGAATTCCTTATTTAATAGAAAGGGTTTTCTACAAAAGATAATTAGTAGATTATAAAAGAAAATATATAAGTAAACGCTAAAGAAATAGTAAATAAATACCTTTAACGCTACTTAGTTAACTAAAGCAAGGAAAAACAAAGAAAAGGCCTTACTTTAGCCGTAATATATAATAATTAAAGGAAGACTACTATAAATATTAGAGAAGGGACTAAGAACCCCTTATAAGCTAATAATATTTGCAAAAGACCACAACTTTTAGGTTATAGTCCCTTGCTACCTCTTACTTTAAGCTTACCCTACTTGCTATAGGCTAGCCCTTATATATATATATAACCCTACTATATACACACACTTTATATCCTACCCTTTTTCCCTTAATGCCCTTAATTCTATTAATTCTATTAGTAAATTTGCTATATAGACCCTTATTTTCCCTCTTCTTAAAAAACTATATTTATACTATAGCGCTCCTAAAGATTATAAGAAATAGGCTAACTTCTGCTTACTTTAAACTAAGCTATTGTAAAAGTTAATAAAAATAATAGTGTACTATACTTTATTAATGCTTAAAAAGCAGTGTAAGAGTCCTTAATTTAATAATTCTTAAGGTATAGAATTCTAAACCTTTAGATAAGTTTTACTTAGCATATTATTTAGTAATTATAAGGAATTTTAGAAACCCTTTATAGCTTTTCTATAAGCTTACTGCTAATAATATATTAGCCTAAACTACCCTATTTACTAATTAACTTAACTATAATAATAAAGAATACCTTTAATAATTAATTAGTGTTTAACTATTATAAGGGTAACCTAAATATTATACTTAATCCCCTTTAAAATGTAAGTATTCCCTTTGCTTTCCTACCTAACTATAACTAAGATAATACTACTGCTGCTCTTTTTATAAAACTAAACAAAGTATTAGAAGATATAGGGCTTACCCTTAAGCCTAAGCACTATAAATCCTCTTATATAAATAATAAGGAAATAGATAAAGTGCTAAAAAATAGCAATAATAGCTTTAATATAGCTAAAATAGACTATAAAGTATTAGTATAAAAAACTACTACTAAACGCTAAAGATATATTAAGATAGGCACTAAATACCTTATAAAAGAGAAGACACTTAAGTTAATTATAAAGTATAGAAGCCTCTGTCTACTATGTCTTTTAGGCTATATAAATAAAGGAAATTATAAATTAACTGCAGAGAAATATGCTAAATAGCAGCTAATTTATAAATAATAAGCTAAAGAAAAAGAAGAATATAAGCAGGCAGTTAAGGTAGGAAAACTAAAACTAACTAAAAACTTCTGCTACCTTAACTAGCGTTTTTATATATAAACTAACTAAAAAAAGGATTAGACGCATGCGGATGCCCTATATATATATAGTGCTAAGTTTACTACTAACAGCGCTTTAATTATAAAAGATAGAGTCTCTATAGTATTAGGGCACTTAGTATATAACCTATAGCTTAACACTTTATATAATACCTTTAGCACTCTTAATATAGAAGCCCTTTAAAGAAAAGAGGAAGACGCTATTAAGACTAAATATATAAAAGAAGATAAGGCTATAGGGGTGAATAATAAGCTAATTACCTTAGCAAAAAAGAAGAAAACCTTTTATAAAGGAGTATTTAAACTTCCCTAAATTAAAAGTATAAAGGAAAGCCTTAAAAAGGCTATAAGTATCTTATTTAATAATAAAACTTAATAAGGCAAAAAATAGGATAAATAGCTACTAAACTATAGGTAAGTCCTAGGAGTCTGCTTTATATATATATAAGGCTATATTAATAGCACTATAGCAGGTTCCTTTACTATAGTAAATTATATAAACCTTATAGAAATCCTAAACTATTATATACTTAGGGGAATAGCAACCTATACTCTTAACCCTTATACCCTAAACTAATTTACCCTTTAAATTAGTATTAATAGTTAAACTAAGCTTAAAGAGAAAATCTGCTAGTTATTAGCAATATTCTATACTATATAAGAGATATAAGACTTATACTATTAGGAACTTAAAAGTTAGTATAAAGTAATTAATAAAATAATTAGGGTTATAAACAAAATTATATATATAATAGGGATAGAAAACAATAAAAAATATAAGTTAATCCCTCTCTATAAAGATATTATAGACTTTATTAAAGCCTATAACTTAGCTATAGATACTTAACTTAATAATATTAAGAGAACTTAGTAGCTCCTTTAAATAAGCTTAATAGAGCTTAAGGTAGCTATAAACTCTTACACTTATCTTAAGATACTACTACCCTTAGCATTAATACTAAAGCTACTAGCTTTTAAACTAATTAACTAAGTAGTATATATAGAAGACACTTACTTAATAACTCTTAGAAGAGTACTAGCTAAATGTATATAAAACTAATCTAGCTTAGTAGAAGTTAATATACTAAAGCCTAAATATATATATATAGAAGGAAAAACTATTAATAAAGGGAGGCTTAGCAGCCTCTTCTCCCTAAAATAACATTAAGCTTAGGAATAACTATATTTAAACTATAGGAATATAATTAATTAGCTTTATTATAAATATAATTACTAATATATAGTTATATAAGTTTTTTATAAGCTTTAGTAGAAAAGGGAAGGAGCTTATAGGGATAGAGGGAATAGGCAGTAAAATAAGAATTAGTAAATACTATATATTAGCTTAGAAAACTTATATCTTTTAGTAAAGAATTACTAGCTTAACCTAGTTATAAAGTTATAATAAGACCCTATAACTATTATAAAGCTTTACACAACTCTTATATATACTACTACTACGCCTTAAACCCTTATATTAACTAAGCAATAGCAGAAACTATATATTTTATATACGCTACTAAAGCTATAAGGTAAAAAGAAAGTAAGCCGCCCTTAACCTTTTACTTTAGTAGCTAATAAAGTAAAATCCCTTTACTTATACCTTATACCTTTATTTTTCCCTTTCCTTTATATACTTATATATTATAGACTTTAAGTTAAAAGCCCTCTTTTACTTAATTTCCTTTATTCCTATATTTTAAACTTAAAAAAGATAAAATAAAAAGACTTAAAGTGCTAGAAAGTCCCTTAGTATAAAAATAAGTGCTTTAGTAGCTTAAAAATAATAATTCTAGGCCTTAAAAGCCTACTAATTTCTTTAAAATATAGAATAGCTATATTATCTATAAAGATCTCTTTATTTATAAGCTTATGTGCTTTAAGGTGCTAGCTTACACCCTATTAAGAGGAATCTAATATATATAGCTTATAAACTATATAGTATAGCTCTACTATAACTAAAGCTAACGCTAGCTTAATAGTAGTATAAGCTATAAATTTAACTAAGTTATTGTAAAGCTAAGTGTAGAAGCGCTTATTTAGCTTAAAGATAATATAAAAATAGCAGCTACCTACTCTATTATAGAATAAAACCTTTAGTATATATTAGCAAGCAATATCTAATAATTATAGAATCCCTTTATTTTTATTAGTAATAATTATAATATAAAAGATAAGCTAAACTATACGCTTATAAGACTCTTCTTTAACTACCTTATAAAGGTATATAGTATAGAGAATAGAGGCTTAGAAGCCCTTAGCCTTATACTAAAATACCCTATATATACTTAGAAGGTAAAATGTAAATCCTTATTTATATAATTTTATAAATACTAAGAGTTAGTAATTATTATTATCTACTAAGAATATAAACAGACTTTAGTAGACTTTAGTATATACCTTAATAAAATTATAAAGAACTTTTACTAAAGCTAAGGGGATATATTTAAAACATTCCTACTAAATATATATTAAGGAACTAAAGACACTATATATAAAATAGTACTAAATATATTAAAAAGCGTAAACACTAAGGATTAGTAATAAGTAGTTTATAGTGTTACCTTACTTAGTCTAAATATATTTAGGGTTATAAACTTATATAAAAAGTACTTAGTCTATTATATTATAATAGAATAAGACTTCTTCTACTATAATATAATTAATAATATTTAATATATCTATAATAAAGGAAACCTAAGTATAGAATTATATAAATGCTTTACTAAAGCCTTTAAAAGTAAAATAAAGATAAACCTTAAAATAAAGGAAACTTACTATAACTTAACTAACCCTTTTTACTATCTTTATAGAAGTAAAATAGCTATACTTTTCTCTAATTTAGAAGTATAAAACTTATAGAACTTTATAAGTATTTGCCTATATATAAAGAAAGAGCTATTAAAGATAGCAGCACTTACTCTTTATATAAGACTAATAAGTATATATAAATAGATCTATAGTATTATAATTAATAAGAAAGGAGAACCTATTAATAGCCCTTATAATTATAGTATAATGCCTTCCCTATTCTAACTAAGTTCTAAAAGAAGCTATTAAGTTTTAGTTTACTATAACTAAAATAAGGGAATATTAATAAAGAGTAATAGATATATTTCCTTTTAGCTTATATAGGATATTTACTATTAGCGCTACAACACTTATAGCTTTTATATACTAGCTTTAAATAAATATAGGAACACATCCCTTTTTATATATCCTTAGCTTTTATTATATAATAGGAAGTCCGCTAATATAAGGCAGACTTCGCTATAGAGTCTAAGGAATTTAACAATCTTAATATATATAACTAAGCATCTAACTATAACTTTACGTGTGTTATCTTTTATAACCTTTTATAACACATTGCATAAGCTGCGTATGCCAACAACTTACGTATAGTATCCCACACGTAACAGCAAGCCTGCGGGGCATTAAATGCATGTAACCCTCGCTTACTAAGCACACACGTGACTCTCACCTACTAATGCACACGTGACCTTTATATATATATATATATATATATAGATTTTTCTCTTTAGTGTTTTTTTTATATGCGTACAGATTACTCGCTAAGTGGCAGCACTATTAAGAAGGGACCTGCCACCTGTAATAGGTGGGGCTTATACACACCTATAATTATTTAAAGAGTGTATTATATAACATATATATAATACACCCCTTAAATAATTATAGGTGTGTATAAGCCCTACCTATTATAGGTGGCAGGTCCCTTCTTAACAGTGCTGCCACTTAGTAAGTGATCTATGCGCACACTCTATAGTTATAGCTATTAAGGTAGCATATAAGGGATATTTAGGGTATTAACTAAGGTCTATAGATACTTTTCTGCCTTAATAAATTATATATTATTTAATATACCTTCTAACCCTAGCTTATATTATTATAATTTCTAAAGCAACGTTTAATTAGCCTAATTACCCCTGTAAAGTCACAACCTATAATCATTTAAGGATTGTACTGTATGTATATATGTATGTATATATGTATGTATGTACAATATAATCCTTGTTTAATTTTACAATAGTACATAACTAGGGTGACCCTAGGCTAGTTAGTCCAATCAGAAATTAGTATAGTTTTTTAGGAATAATTAATATATAAACTAAATAAATACTTATATTTATAAATATAATATTTTTTCTATAGTTTTTATAACTTAAAAATCCTTTATATATTATTAATAGCTTAAAAGCTTATATAAATAAATATATACTAATTTTAGTACCTAAGGTGGAGCTTAGTGGAGGTAGTGGGGCAGGTATTGGGTGTAAAATCATTCAGGGATTATACTGTATGTATATATGTACCATGTGTACAGGCATGTTGATCGTCGTCAGAGGGCAGCGAGCCCATGGCCGGGAAATGCAGGCGGACATGCCGTCCGTCGGCAGCGTTGCAACAGTGGGCTGTAGGCTGCGGCTTGGCTGGACGTGAGCGGCTTCCCATGCATCTCGTGCATGTTCCCTTGAACCTTGTACGTGAATCATGTGTCAGTTGTGCTCCGATGCGTCCGATACAACGATACACGCACGATACAAGGGCAGCGCATTGCGAATGCGAATGTACATGAGATGGAGGATGAGTTGTGCTTTTTGCTGTATTACTCAATGTTTCGACTCTCTCTCTCTGCGCCCAAGTCGCGCGGCACCAGGTCGGTCGATGTTTATGCTTGGGAATCTTGTCCAGCTTCGTAGGCGAACGCCGGATCAGCTCTGCCGGCAGCAACGCGAAGCCTCTTGAAGCCTCTTGAACCCTGAATGATGCAGGGCCCAAGGCCAGACGCCAAGGCCAGACGCCAAGGCCAGACGCCAAGCAGCGCCAAGCAGCGCCAAGCTGAAAAGCGCGCCTGAGACCGCAGACGCAGACGCAGACCGCAGACCTGGGACGAGGCATCGGGCAGGTGCGACTGACCAACCGACTGCAAGCGGATGGGCGGGCGGGGCTGGCCAATGCCGGCCAATGCTGGCCAATGCTGAGAGCCCGAGACCGGCTGCTGCTGTGCTGTGCACGGCTGACGCCCAGCTGGCCGACCCAGTCATCGGCGGCCGGCTGAGGGACATTTCGCCCCGCCGCCCCGCCGCCCCGCCGCCGGACAGCCGACCATACAACATATCTCCCCTGTGGTGCGCCATGATTGGCCTGTAATGGAATAGGCTGCAGCTGCCGGCTGCAATGGCCAGATGTGCCGCGCATCTCCCAGTGCCCACCAGAAAGCACTTTGTTTCTCCTGCGCGCGTTTTCGCCTGGAACAATAGGCCTGTCGTCTGGATACGTCATTCGGAAATTCGCACGCTTTGCACGCCTTGCACGCCTCATCGCACAAGCACGGCGTCGTCTGCAACGGGAAGCCTGCATCGATTTGGCCTCGGCCAGTTGCGGGAGCTGACGTCTCTGAGGGCGGCCCATCGTGCAAAGTCGACGTCTTGGGGGGATCCCTCCAAATCCTTGCCCCCCCTTTTTTTTATTTTTTTAAAAAAAAAAAAAAAAAAAAAAAAAAAATCCCCCAGATACGTGGCCATTGAGTGACGCATCATGGCAACCACCACATCTGATATCCTTCGCAATCAACGCAATCGACCAGTCTTCCTGCGGAACCTCATCATCATTCGCCTCATCAATGCCTGGTGGATCAAGACCTTCTTCCAGCCAGATGAATTTTTCCAGTCCCTCGAGCCCGCGTGGAGGCTTGCCTTTGGCCCCGACAGCGGCGCCTGGCTCACCTGGGTACGTAAATATTACTTGCTCTATCAACTTCACGCCACGATTGTCCGTTCCCTGCATGCATACACCGTGCTCGTCCCGTTTCAAAACCCTCCGTGTCGATTTGACAGCAACACCCATACTAGGCTTCTTGGGCTAACGGAGCAACACCAGGAATGGCATCACCAGCTGAGGTCCTCCCTCCACCCGGCCCTCTTCTCCGCGGGCTACCTCATCGCAGATCAGATATCAAAGCTGCTCCCAGCAGGCAACATGCTCCGAGCTGCCATTGTCGTCGGATCGCCAAAAGTGTTGCAGGCAGTCTGTGCTGGTCTCTGCGACTGGTACACTTGGCAGATCGCCGTCAACATCTTTGGACCAAGTAGCAACACGTCCTTTTTCGCGGTACGCCAACTCTCCACAGACGGCTCATCCGGCCGCCGCCGCCGCCACCCTTGTCTACGCGAGATGTGCTGACGAGCAGAACGATTGCAACAGCTATTTCTTCAGCTCCTCAACCCCTGGCAATGGTACTGCTCCACGCGCACCTTTTCAAACTCCCTCGAGGCAACCCTCACCGCCGCGGCATTGTACTACTGGCCCTGGCGAATCTTCGGCGTCGCAACGCCCGCCAAGGAGAATCCCAGACCGGTCAATGGTCTCATGCGAATGCATGACCTTCGAACATGTCTCTGCCTAGCCGCCTTGGCGACCATTCTCCGGCCCACCAACATCCTCATCTGGGCAACGCTAGCTGCCATGGCCCTGACGAGAATCTCGTTGAAGGGCGACTCGCCCCTGACATGGGCCATGGTGCTCGTCCTCGCCCGGGACGCCATTCTCTGCGGATCCTTGGTCCTCGCACTATCCGCCTTATCCGACTACTTCTTTTTCGGCTTCTGGACCTTTCCTCCTTACAACTGGCTCACCTTCAACATATCCAAGTCGCTCGCCGTCTTCTATGGCCGCAACCCGTGGCACTACTACCTCTCTCAGGGGCTGCCTCTCCTCTGCACAACCAGCCTGCCCTTTGCCCTCCTGGGCCTCTTCAAACCGACAACCACCGAATCGTCCTCCGTGAACAAGGCAAACATTCTCCGAGCACTCTCCTCCACCGTCTTCACCACCATTGCCGCTCTGTCTTCCATCTCCCACAAGGAAGTCCGCTTCATCTACCCGCTCCTTCCCATCCTCAGCATCATCGCCGCTCCCGCCGCGTCATCCTTCTTCACCATCCCTCCGGCCCCCGCGGCAACGTCTTCTCAATCCGCGAGCGCCCGCCGTCGAATTCGCAACAAGCCATGGCTTCTCGCAGCGCTGGCCACCAACCTCATCCTAGCCGGCTACCTCTCCTTCCTCCACCAACCAGCCCCTCTCAGCGTGCTCTCCTTCCTGCGCAACGAATACGACCGCATTCATCCTCCGCCCGCCCAGCCGATGACACGCACCTCGCATCAGCCCCCCTCGCCATCGCCACCAACTGAGCTCTTCGCCCTCTTTCTCATGCCGTGCCACTCCACCCCCTGGCGATCTCACCTCTACCACCCGGGCTTGGATGCCTACGCGCTGACGTGCGAGCCCCCGCTGCACACACTGCCCAATACCCCCGAGCGGGAGAACTACCGAGACGAAGCAGATCGTTTCTATGACAACCCCGCCGAGTTCCTGAAAACGGAGCTGTTTGCCCCGGACCGCGGCATGCGCATCCCCCGGTACATTGTCGGCTTCGAGGGCATCGAATCCCGACTGGGCGAGTTCCTGAACACAGAGGAGGGCAAGGCGCTTGGCATCAAGCTGCGTCGCATATGGAGCGGATTCAACGGCTTCTTCAACGAAGACTGGCGAAGACGGGGACGAATCCTCGTGTGGGACACGGGTGTGCATGATGCGCCGGTAGAGGTGGAAAAGCAAACCTAGGCCTGCCGAGCGACCCAAGCACAAGAAAGTAAAGTGAAGCAAAAGACAAGACAAGAAAACCACTGCAAGGGGGTGAAAAGTAGAAACGCATCACCGTGTGCAGTCCTCAAGCCAAGTACGTGGTTAAATTACAATAGATAGATATAAAACTCGATTATCCTGGTCCCAAAACCAACCATGACGCGTCATTGTCCATCCAAAAAGACAAAGCCACGTCACCAAAGACCACGCCGACATCAAACATGATGAAAAATGTAAAAGGGGAATCTGATGCAATAGAACGAAGCAAGTAGACAACGCATGTAATACCCAAAAAAAAAGAAAAAGAAAAGAAAAAAGAAAAGAAAAAAGAAAAGAAAAGAAACAGAGAAAATGGGGGAAATCGTAGTCTCCACGACGCGTCAACTCGATCCCCTGTCTAAATCATCACGTGAAAGAGTTTGCATCGCGTGCCAACCCTAACATGACTCGGACTGCCGGATCTAGGCCCCGCGCCGCGGGAATAGCAAAAGGGGCATGCTCGGATAGCCCACAAAGACAGGGTTTGCCGGGGCGGAAAGAGAAAAGTATTGATCGGTCCACGAAGAACGGGGACGCGTGCCTGCGAAATGAAGAGTCGAATATCAAACGTCGTGCCCAATGACATGAATGTGCCCAAAATCGTGGCTCACCTGGACCGAATTTAGATGCATTCCCACACCTAAACCTAGCCGCAAAATCTATATCTAGATCCAAAGAAGAAGGAGAAGAAGGAGAAGAAGGAGAAGAAGGAGAAGAAGGAGAAGAAGGAGAAGAAGGAGAAGAAGGAGAAGAAGGAGAAGAAGAAGGAGAAGGAGAAGAAGAAGAAAAAGAAGAAGAAAAAGAAAAAAGACAGAGAGGATGGGAAAAAAAAAAGAAAAACCCATACGTCGCGACCAATCTCGTCTCATTCTGGATTAGGCGACACCGCCGGTGGTACCTCTTCACCTTGCGCCGTAGCTACATCCTCTGTCACGGCCAGGACTGGGGCTTCTGTTAGCTCGGCATCTGAAGGAGGTTCCGCTGTGGATTTGTTCGCTACTTGTTGCGTTTCAGTCGGCTGATGGGCTTGCTCCACAGGCATTTCCGTGGCGACTTCGGGAACTGTAGCCAGTTGGATTTCTGGCGCCAACGGCTTGGTTTCTTCAACACAATTCGCTTCTTCCTGTGGTGGTGGTGCGTCATGAACTGTGGTGGAAGGAGCCTCGGCGAGAAGAGTCGTTGACGCCACTGCTGGCTCGGCAACTTCGTCTTGCTTCTCCTTGACCTTCTCCTCATTGTTTGCTTCTCCCTTGATGTCTGCACTCTTGCCGCGTGAATGCAAGGCGGCGCTCAATGCCTGTCTGTCCATGTATCGATCGGCATGCGGTGACTTGTTGCGGCGCTGTTCGGCACTCTCTCTGGCCTCCCGATACTTGTTCTTGATCCAGCCAATAGGGCCTCTGGGGTCGTCTTTGCCATTATCTCGATCGCCATCAGGGCTATTCGAAATATCAGTGGCGTGACACTCTGAACCATCCTGTGTCAGGCTTTTACGAGGTCTGCTGGCCCCGCTGCCAATGGTCGTGGTGCTTGTTTCAGCGCCCGCGTTGGACCAGAGATTCGTTGAAGGCACGGCTCCCGAGGATCCGAAGGAGCCTCTGTTCTCGTCTCTCCTGGATCTTGAAAGCCTCCAGAGTTTCTTTCTCTCCTTGTCGGGATTGTCCGATTGAACCGAGCCTGTTTGACCCTCGAGAATTTGGTCCAGATCTGACCCGTCGTTGAAGGATGAGTGAATCGAAGTGGGCGGTGATTTGGCCGCTAGCTTGTTGTCGTCGGCTGACACGGGATGCAGTTTGTACGATGTGATTTCCGAGGCGCGAGGAGTAACTTCGGAAGGAATGTCCTCATATTCATCTCCAAGCGAAGGGCATGCCGCCGCTGCAGACGTCTCACGGAGGTCATTTGACTTCTCAGTAGTTGGCTCCGGGACCGCAGATTGCACTTCTGGTGCTGTGAGTGCTGCTGAAGCAGGGATGATTTGCTGCGATACTGGTTGAACGGCTTCTAACGGGTTCGCCGACTCCAAAGCCGGCGAAGCAGCATTTGAATGTGGTAAAGAAGCATTGGAGCTGTGCGCGCTGATGGTCATGCTACCTGGTATCCTCTTCTTTCTCAGTTTGTTGGGCTGTCTCTTTTCGCCGGCTTCGCCTGGGGATCGCTGGAACAGACTGGGTAAGTGTCTCTCCTTGGTGGGGGTCGAAGTCGGCTCTTGAGGGACGTCGAGCAACCTTTCCTGGCTCCGACCAGTCACCGATACTGTAGCCGTTCCAGAGGCAAGCGACACGGGTGCAGGCGATGCAGAAACGGGGCTTGATGTCTGTGATTCTGGTATGGCCGCGGCGGTTCTTACAGGAGTCATCGGCTCTACGCGGCCTGGGGACCCGTGACCAGGGCTGCCATTCTTCCTGAATTTGCCTCCTGCCAGGGCGGGAGATTTCTTGGATGGAACGGTGTTGCTTCTTGCCAGGCCTCCAGCAGCAGGAGTGACATGAGGCGGGCTAGGACATCCAATACTTCCTTCGCCTCTTGAGTGCTTGGAGGAGACGGATCGATTTCGGCGGACCTGCCCCTCTTTCCGAACACTGTTGGCGCCAGCACTGGCATTAGACGCGGTTCTGTTGATACCTTTCGTGTTGGGATTGTTGGGCGTGCCCGACTCGACCTCCTTTTTGGTGTTCTCATCGGCCGCCGTGCCTTGCATTCCAATCAGAAAATGATCCTGGTTCTCTATCAAGAAGATCAGCACACATTGATTTAGGCGGTACTCCTCGGGCGCCATTGCGTGGCTGGGATGCGAGAGCATGCCAGGCTGAAATATGGCGGCCAGGTTTTGCGAATTCATCCGGTTCTCGTCGGATTTCGCAGCGAACACAGCGAGTAAGTCAAGAATATACAGAAGGAGCTGTCTATTGAGCGGCGGCAACTCGGTGATGAGTTGTTGATACTTCCTAATGGCCGCTGATTCATCAAAGTTGTCTACGAACTGGGGCCCTTCGGCATCGCCCGAGGGCTGCTTTGTGGCGCCTCTCAGGGGATCGCGGAACTTCTCGTACAGGCTCAAGGGGACAACTGGCTCGGGAAGATCGTTCAGATATCGGCGGAGAACGTTGGCGGCATCGTGTACTGTATAGCCGTCCCAGACAAGTCCTTTGCCGTACCGATCGGGAGAGTCGAAAATCTGTTTTAATTCTTTGATGCGTTTTTCCGAGCCGCTAAGTCGAAATATGCCTTCCACACCAGTCGCTGCGAGGTGTCAGCATGTGTGGGCCACCAGTATTTAAGAAGTTTTAGTCCGCATTCAGAGTCCGTTGCGGCTTACCCTTTTCTTTCAAGAAGACGCCGCACTTGGCAACTACAATTGGAACGTAGCCGTAAATGTAGCTTTGACCATTCTCATCGATGAGCGAAATTGCGACATTGGCGTATGTGATGCTCTGACGCAGAGGTATTCCGAAAATACCGGGTGCTCGGCTCGTCCCTGCTACCATGTTTCATTAGCAAGGAAATACATAAATCCCCCTGCCTTGTACACTTGCCACGTGACGGCAGAGCCAAAGAGATACCGATCATTGTTTCAATTCATAAATTGCTCCTTTCTCCCCCCACAGGAAAGAACTTGAAAGCGGTATGGGACGGTTTCATCAAGGACGGAAGATGAGGGACGACGGGCCATAGACGGGGCACGATTTTCCCACCGTGTTGAGGAGTGTGATGATTTCTGTCGTACCTGAAGCATGGTCGTGCTGTTTAGATGGTAACTTGAATCCTTTCCACCACGATTTCAAATCGCGTTTGTTCGGCGGCGAAGCCGGGGTGGCTCCGATGGGCGAGGGTCGATGCGACGAATTCGCATGATGGGCGGTGGTAATCGGAGACGCCATCGCAGGGATTTTGCGCAGCAGTGCACGAGCGAGCGTCGTCGAGATGGCTATTGGTTGCGGGAGCTGGAACGACTGCGTCAACAGCGGGTTCGGGACCGGCTTCCGCCTCTCGAACGTCCTGCAGACGTGCGACGGGGTGACGAGGCGAAAATCACTGGCAAGGACGAAAGTCGTAGGCGGCGAGGGGCTGGTTGACTGACTGGGCTGTGTCGTGTTCCCTCGGTTGATGTGCTGGGACGAGGGTTGAATCAGCCCTTGGGCTTTTCCACAACAACGACGACAACAACGGCTATGGAAGGCTTTGAAGGGCCAAGGCGACGAGATGGAAGACGGTGGATTTTCCGCAACGAGGGAATAGAAGCTATGCGGAGTCGGAACGCGATGGGCGGCTATTCGTTGAACGAGTGGTGTGTCCGAATGTCAGATCCGTTGTCCAGAGGCATAGGGAAGCGGCACGCGAGCGAGCGAGGGCGGGTAGAAGCGCAAGGGAGAAGCTAAGCAGCGAAGAAGAGCGCGAGATGTTTGGGGAAAGGAAGGAAGCAATGTGAGTGGTGATGAGACAAGACGCAAGGTGGGCACCTGGAGCGTGGGAGTAAGTCGCTGGTTGGAGTCTGGTTGGTGTCTCGTCCGACTGTCTGATGGGTGGGGGGGGGGGGGGGGGTGGGGGTGGGAAAGGCGCGGGCGCGGGCGGGGGTGTGGGACTAATCAAATGGCCATTTGATGGCCATTAAATGGCTCCAGATTTGCTCCAGTCGTCCAGTCCGGTCGACTCTGGAGTTTGGCGAGCGTCTGGTGCGGCTGCGGGTCTCTTTTGTGGCAGGCTTAGTGGACAGGCCGGGGCCACTGATCAAACCCACTGGCTGGGAGCTGATGTGCGGTCGAGTCACCAGACATGGACATTGATGAATGATGGATTGAGATGCAGTCTCGTGGTGCTAGCCCTGAGCCTTGACTCCACATGCATGTCCCTGGGCCAGGCGGCAGCGGAGGGCACATCAGGACACATCAGGGCACATCAGGGCACATCAGGGCACATCAGGGCACATCAGGGCACATCGGAGACCACTGACCAGCGTCCATGACGAACTGGGGGGAACCGAGGAATTGAGGGCAGCACGACGGGACCGGAGCCACGGGACCGTCGGGCCAGTGTGCCCGTGCCTAATAATCCTACAAGTAAAAGTACTTACTTTCTACTTACTTTAGGTACTTCTTAACTTACTTCTTTAGGTACTTGGGTACCTACTTGAGCACTAGTGGAAGGAAATAAGTAAGTACCTACCTAGATACCTGTCACACACGTGACCCACCATATGTATTGTAGTTAGTCCCTACTAGATAGGTGTATGCTTATTATCTTTCCCTCCTTTATCTACCTTAACAATTAGTAGCAATTATATATTGCTTATGTAACAACTAAAAAACCAAAACTAGAATATACTTATCTTTATTAAAATTTTATTTCCTTAATATTTAGCAATTACCTTTCCCTATCTATTAATTAATATCTCTATAAACGCTAATAAAAAGTTAAATTTTAGTAGCATAATAATTATACTAATTTTTATAAGCTACTAGACTATAGCAAACTATAGAGGAATAGTAACAGTTTATTTATTACGTTACCTTTAATTATAAACCTTATTTATATAGGGCTAATTAGTGGGATTTTTTAGTTAAGTGGCTAGAATAGCAATAAGCTTTCTAAAGAGTATTAATAAATTAGAAGAATTTAACATAGGATTTTAAGCTAAATTACACTACACTAGAATTAACTATACTAAAGGCCTTGCTATTAGAGACTTAATTATAGCAAATTACTTTAGTTAATAATAACAACGATATTTAACGCCTTATAATATAATAGGCACCCTTAGTTAATAGACAACTTTTTCCTCGCACTTAGGCTAGCACCTTAATAAATCTATAAAATCTATTAGGGGCATTATTAAGCTAGTTTTTAAAATTACTTATAGTAGGAATAATAGAACTATAAGTGTTACTTTTATAAATATTGCTTCTATAGGTTTTGCTTTTATAATTAGTAGGAGTGGAACTAAAGTTAAGAAGGAGTAAGGAACTAGGTTTAGCTTTAAGAGTTAGCAACTCCTTATTATTCCTACTATTATTACTAATTATATTCCTTAAATTACTAAAATTGCTAATATCTTTAGTTTTATAACATTTACTATAATTACTATAATCTTTATTTATATACTTATCTTAAATAAGTTAGTAACCTAGTAATAGCGTGAATAATATAGATACCTTAGAAGATCGCTAGTAATAACTAGTATAACTAGCACCTTAGCTAAATATGTTATATATTCTATAGGTTATAGTAGATATAATATATATATAAAGGTAGACTTAAGAGACTATTATATATATATTAGACTAATAAAGGGTTATACCTAAATTAACCTCTCGCTCTTTAGCACTAACGTCTATTATATAGGCTCTTTTAAAGGCTTTAGATATTAGATTTTTTAATCCTAATATAAAAGACACTAAGGGATAGGGCATTATTATAAAGGCTAAGTCTACTATAATAATTTATAAATATATACTAGCATTTACTTAGCATTTATAGAATATAGCAGAAGCTTAATTAGAAAAAGCTATTAAAAAAGTCTAAATTTTATATCTTTAAGAATAGGTATTAAATTAGTATAGTTAACTGCTAATAGATTCTTAATACTAATTGCTTTATAAAGTTATACTTAAGATAATTTATATATAACTAATAAAAAGATTTAAAGAGCCTTAAAAAGCTATACTTTCTTATATTAAAGTAGCTTAATATATCTTATAGAAGTATTATACTAAAGAGGATTTAACTAATTTTATTTATAATATATTAAGGGATACTAAAGTATATTCTTAGGATAAAGTTACCTAATTAAGGATAGTGTATTAAGCGTTTAATTTATATATTTAGTTTATTATTTTACTACCTATATCTAATATAACTATTAATATATATTTAGTCTAAATTAAAGACTAAAAATCTATTATTTTAGCAATAATAAAGGAGAGATATAAGTAAGTAGTTAACTAATAGTATTATAATATAGTATAAAGTATATAGTTATAGGGACTATAACTATAGTTATAGTATAGTTAGTTTATAATAGATTATTATAATATATTTAGATATAGTAGGTAATAAGTATATAATTTATATAAATAATAGCAGTATATAGGTGTAAACAATGCTATAGGCACTTTTATATACTAAAATTAATAATAGCTATATATAAATAATGCTATAGGCACTTTTATATACTAGAATTGTATTAATAGAAGTGGTTGTAAATAGGTTTAACCTTAGTAAGTAAAACTATACTTATAATTTGTGTAGTAGTAGACTTTATATATAAATAGGTTTATACTATTTAGCGCTATTAAAACGCTAATAGTAATAGTAGTTGCTTAGCTATAGTAGGTATATATTGTTAAAAATCCTATAAAAGTGGCGTAATAGGAATAGTAACCCTAGTAACTATAACTTAAAAATAAGGTTTAATTAGCTTAAATTGCTAATATATAGCTAAGTAAGGATGTATAGATAGATTTAAATATAGGTCTGTAGTTTTACTTAGAGGTAGAGTAGTAATAGGATTATAGTAATAATTAGAGCGGCGTTCTATATAATAGTATCTAAACAGATGTAGTATAGTTTATAGGTATGTATTAGATAATAGTTAAAAGTTATTAAATTTGTACCTAAGAATTTGCTTCTAATAATGTATTATTTAAACATTTAGAGAAAATCTATAGAATGCCTAAATAGGCCTAGATAGCTAAAAATAATATTTTAGACTCTTATTTAGTGTTGTAGCAATAATGTGATAGTATAGCGTTTTAAGCGTAGTTAATAAAGCTAATAGTGGTTAAGTTAGGGGCATTTCCTACTTAGATAGAGTTATTAGCGCTTTAATAGGATATTAGTTGTTTATAGCTAGTTTTCTGATTAATAGTTAATCCTTAGAGAGATATAAGCGTTAGATATATATTTTATATATAGACTTACCTTTGTTTTTAGATTTATCTAAATGTAAATAAACTAGATCTTTAATTTAATATTTATTATAACATAGGGTGTATAGTTACTTTAGTAGATAAGAAATAGGTTGCAAAGTATTACCTAGAATTAGAAATTTATATATAGGTAGAACTAATTTATATTAAAGGTATTAGCGCTAAAGTATTTTCTATAGCTAAATACGTTTTATTACTATTTAATTTTATTAGTGTTGGTCCGGCTGGTATTATATATAATAAAAAGGGGTGATAGAAAAGGGTCTAATTCAGCTTGTTCTATCCCTTTGGTGCGCAGAAGGCTACATTTAGGTACCGACCCACTCTGTCATCCAATCAAAACGCATATCTAAATTAACATAATTAGAAAAGTCCTTAGCTACTAAGCGCTACATTTTCTAACTATTAAAAAAGCCTAGTAAATAAGTACTCTAAGGTTACTTACTTTTAACCAATTAGATACGGAATAAAAGCGGGGAGTATATGAGTGTAGCCTTATGCACACCAAAGGGATAAAGGTTCTAAGCTAGCTTAGAAGGTTGGAAAAGGCGGGAAAAGTGGTGGTGTTATTGGCCCACTTTTCCCCCTAAGTGCAGCCCTACATTCGTAGGGATGCACCTAATAAGAGCGCTGCTCTCGCTCTTATTAATCTGCTTAGGCTCTACTAAGGTTCTCCTATAAGGGGGTAATTCTAACACTTATAAATTCTCTCTTTTTTAAAGAAAAGGAATTACCTAAAGAGTGGCTTAAAAAATAAATAAAATTTAAAGTATTTACTTCTATAAAAAGGCCTTTAATTAGTTAGCTTTATACTAAACTAATCCTAGGCTACTCTAACTATAAAAAACACTATATATATATAT
>SRPV01000205.1:0-28874 GCA_018360135.1 Claviceps sorghi | reverse complement strand
AGGGGAAGGGAGGGAAAAAAAAAAAAAAAAAAAAAAAAAAAAGCACCGATTGCTCGAATGGTGGAATGCCGGGGGTCGTCCAATCAGGGCGCAGGAGGACGAAACGCGAGGCAGGTGAAACCGAAGCCGGCTCCTGCGTCTTGTTTCCTACGTGTGCCTTCCTGTGCCGTTCGAGGTCTCTTGACTGTTGTAGGTAGGTACCTAACGTAGGTAGTAGGTACTTACATATCACACTGTACATACCTAGGCACTTATGTACTACCTCTTAATTCTTGCGCCGTGTCCATTTACAACATGCAATGCATCCGCCCTGCCCATGCCGTGCGACACACCTGGCTGGCGTCCCATCTCCCGAGTCTCTGCTGGCAATCGTTTCGGCACGTGGGAGCCGAGTCTCGAATCTCGCATGCCATGGCCAGCTGGTCACCTCGTCGGCATTTTCACCCTGCAGGTCGTTGGTTCTTTCCAAACGTCGATGGCACATGCATGTGCTTTGTGCACTGGGGCTCCATACAGTGTGGGCGCGGCCGCGCGGACTGGCGGCGCCCGTGCCTCTCGGCGCTCGACCTTTGGCTGCCGTCATCAGTGTCTGTCTGTCCTGTCTGGTCTGGCGTCTGATCGGTTGTCCATCATCTCTCATTATGAGTGTTTTCCGTGGCTCTCCGACTTGGCGTCGGCTCCATCCGCCATAGTGCGCCGGCTGCCCCAGCATGGATGTGGTCGACTCGTCCCGCCTCTCGCTTCACGCTCGCTTTTGCCTCGCTTTTGCCTTTGCTTTGCTTTGCTTTGCTTTGGCTGACCCCTTGGCATGTTGCTGCAGCCCTTGTTGTCAAGATGCTGCTCCAACGCGGCCCTGCATTCCCCGACCCTTTTGACCGCCATCCGTGTCGCCCGCTGTCGCCCGCTGTCGCTGGCGCAATTCTGCCGCCGTGAATCGTGATCCTGGTTGCCGGAATTGGCCCAGTGCGAAGTCAAAAGGCCATGCAGTCGGCAGAGCCTCTTGACGTCGGCTGCAAGTGGTTGGTGCTGGTACGGGTGCTGGCGCTGGTGCTAGTACTGGCCCTGCTCAAGCTGGCTGCTGGCTGCTGGCTGCTGGTGCCGCTGCCCCACTCCTCCTCGAGCTGTGGCGGGGAAAGTTGAGGAAAAAAAAAAAAAAAAAAAAAAAAAAAATTGCCCGCCGGAGCCTGTCGTCCGTCCACTTCCACCTGGGACCGGCGCGTTGGTGCGGCCTCGCTCACGAGTCCATCTAACCAGCTTCTCTATTGCTTTTTTGTTTCAATTTTTTGTCAATTCGTTCTTCTTGGCTTCTCTCTTTTTTTTTTTTGCCATCGCTTCAACGACATTGTTGTGCCTCAATTGGCTATCGCGAAACCGGAGCTCTTTTCGACATTCCCCATCGATTCGTCACACGTCTGCCCCCTCCATCCACGTTGACGCGCAGTTGCGCCGCCCACACCGTCTGCCATGGTCCGCAACATTGTTCTGCTTGGCGGGAACTCGCATCCTCAGCTGGCGGCCAATGTCTGCAACATTCTCGGCATCCCCTGCTGCGACCGCATCCTGACCAAGTTCTCGGGTGGAGAGAGCCGCTGCGAGATCAAAGATTCCGTGCGTGGCAAGGATGTCTTCATCATCCAGTCCGGCTCCGGCCACGTCAACGACAACCTCATCGAGCTGTGCATCATGATATCTGCCTGCAAGACAGGCTCCGCCAAGCGCGTAACCGCCGTCGTCCCTCTGTTCCCATACTCGAGGCAGCCCGACTGGCCCTACAACAAGGCCGGTGCGCCCTTGTCCAAGTACTCGGAAGCCCCTCGAAAGGACTATACCTTTGAGAGCGTGCCGGCCACGCCTCGTCCCGGCGGCCCTCGCAGCAACGGTCTGACGAACGGCACCTATAACTTCACCGAGAAGCTCGCCGGCGCTACCATCTCGGAATCCCCAGAGTCCACGGAACCCAATGGCGCAGGTGCCCTCCCCAAGAGATCAGATACCCTGTCAAGCCTCGACTCCAATGGCCGAGGACACGCCGCCGACGCTTCCATCTCATCGGTACGAAGCTTTACAACCCACGACTATGAGCACCCCGATTCCGTTGCCGCCATCTTCCAGGCCAAGCCAGGCTACAAGCAATGGGTTGCTCAGGCCGGCACGCTGGTTGCTGATCTCTTGACGTGCGCCGGTGCGGACCATATCATCACCATGGACCTGCACGATCCCCAGTACCAGGGCTTCTTCGACATTCCCGTCGACAACCTCTACGGCAAGCCCCTCATACAAAACTATATCCAAAAAAACATCCCGGGGTATAGAGACGCCGTCATTGTCTCGCCCGACGCCGGCGGCGCCAAGCGAGCCACGGCCATCGCTGACAGTCTCAAGATGGATTTTGCGCTCATTCACAAGGTAAGGTTAAGGTAGCACATGGCCGGCCGGCCGCCATGCTGCGTACCCTGCCCTCTCTGCCCTCTCTGCCCTCTCGGCCGCCTCTGCCCCCTTTCCCGGCCCGCACTCACCTCGCCCTCCCCCCCACCTGCTGCTGTCGTGACGCGGTGACTCACCGTGGCCGCAGGAACGTCGTCCTATCAAGTTTACCGAACAGCGAAACGCCAGCATGATGCTTGTGGGCGACATTGCCAATCGCGTCTGCATCCTGGTTGACGATTTGGGTGACACTGCCAATACCATAACACGTGCAGCCAAGCTCCTCAAGAAGGAGGGTGCCACCAAGGTCTACGCACTACTCACCCACGGCGTTTTCAGCGGCGAGGCCATCCCACGACTCAACGCATCGGCTATTGACAGGATCATCGTGACCAACTCGGTCCCCCAAGATGAGCATCGTCGGCTTTGTCCCAAGTTGGACGTACTGGACGTTTCACCCATTTTTGCGGAAGCCATTCGCCGTGTCCACCACGGTGAGTCCATCAGCAGGCTCTTCCAGTATGACTGATGCACTGCGCAACCCGCACGCTTGTTGCTGGGAAGTTTCCGACAGGATGGTCTCATTGGACCTTGGTCGTCTTTCTTTTTCCTCCGTTTTTTTTTTTTTCATTTTTTTTTGTTGTCTTCCATTTCATATAGTTGCGAAAGACATGACATATCGGAGGCTTTTCTCATAGAGGATGGATCGGTCATATCTGAGACAGCCTGCAGCCGATTGTGTTGAACTGGGATTTTATGGAGTTTATATGGCGGGTCACATATTTGACGCAAATTTTCTTTTCCTTCCCTTGCCAAAAAAAAAAAAGAGAGAGAGATGAGATTTTCTTTTTCCAATCCTTCAAAACGTAGGCTTCACAGAGCGTACCCAGTGGTCTTCAACTGGGCCGGGGAAAGCACAACTCCTGATGAACACCATGATCGCATGCGACGCGCTTGGCATGAGGAGAGAAGGAAGGGGCGGCAAGCTGATTCAAAAAACATTTATGGCGGCAAGATTGCATTGATGCTGGTGTCTTTATTCTTGCTACTCCGTACTCACATGTAGGGACCAAATAAGGGGAAAAAAAAGAAGAAGAAGGAAAGGGGCGCCCTTTGGTGTCACGGTGCGGCAACATGCGACTCCATTTCAGCATCGTTCTTTGGCCCTCGGCCGGACTTTCTTGTTGTATTTCCCTTTGAGCAAGAGTGTTTTGCAGCAAGCTTTCTTTGTTTTACCTCTTGGGACGCCGTGGACTTGGATACGGGCGTGAGCTCGTCGGGTCGGGGGGCTGTAGGGGCGGCTGCTTCGGAAGAGCACGGCGGCTGGCTCTTCATGAATAGATGATGGAAATAAAAAAGGACAACAAGAGGATACGAGGAAAACAAGGGAGCCGTCGTAAAAACGAGGGACAAAACTGCACCAGTGGCCATATGCCGCGATTCCTATTAGCATGCCCATCTATGTATATGGACCAACGCCCAAAACGCCAATGCCTACGTCGAGTGAGGAAACGGGAAAGAAACAGGGGGGAAGCAAAGAATGCACCAGGTGAGAAAGGGTGTTCCAGACACGGCCTCCCGCCTCTCAACTCCGCAGCGCATCCAAGCGATTCCTCATCTGATCCATCATGGCCTCCGGGTCCTCGTCCTCCTCGGCGGCGGCAAAGGCCTTTTCGGGCGCGGGCGCGGGCGCGGGCGCGGGCGCCACGGGCAACGCAGCGGGCTCCTTGTTCCTCGTGCGGAGAATCTCCCCCAGGACCCTGTCGACCTCGGTCTCGGCCTCGTCCTCGCCGTCCTCGAGGAGCATGTCCCCGTCCTCGGGCAGGGCCTCGTCGACCATCTCCTCGATGATGCCGGCCTTCATCAGCTCGGTGCCCAGGTCCCTCATGGTGACGGCATACTCGGGCAGCCGGATGAGCGAGTTGAGATCCTTCATGATGCCGGCGCTGGCGCGGACGGAGCCCTCGATCTTGCGCACGGCAAAGGCCTCGTTGACCTGCATCTGGACCGAGTTGAGCTGGGCCTTGGAGGTGATGAGGCGGGCGGAGGCGCGGCGGTGGCGGACGAGCTCGCGGGCGAAGTCGCGGACGTCGCGCTGGGCTTGCTTGGAGCGGGAGGGGTCCTTTTGGGCGCGCTTGTCGGCCTGGAGGATGTATTGCTTGATTTTGATCTCGGACTGCTTGTTGGCGGTGATGTCGCGGTCTAGCTTGCGGATGTTTTGGCGGATGACGGCGTTGCATTTTCGCATCTGAGATGGAAAAGAAGGGGGGGGGGGAGGTTTGTCAGTTGGACTTGGGGTCGGGAGGAAGAGGGGGGGGGGGCGCGAGGTGGTGAGGAATGAACCTGAGCTTGTGGATCGGGCTTTGTGAAGATGGCTCGGAATGTCTCCATGGTGGGCGATTTGGAGGCTGGGCCCGCGCCAAAGGGAGAAGGCCGGGAAGGACGAGGGGGGGATGTCGATAGTATGATGCCCCGGGTCAGGATGCAGACGTGCGGACAGGAGTGGTAGCGGCGGAGGGGGAGGGGGGAAATCTCCCAGGCTGGGTGACGATGAATTGCGAGGTTGCAATGTTGTGAGCAGCGATTGGCGCGGTGCTGGCAGTGCTGTCTGGTGGATGCTGTCTGGTCTGGTCTGGTGGGTGCTGGGCTGTGCTGTCACTGCATGTGGTCACTGTCGGCGGGCACGCACTGTGCTCAGTGCTGCGTGCATGTCCAATGTCTGCACAGTCCAGCCTGGACTGTCAGGTCCAGTCGCCACATCCGCTCAACTGGCAAGTTGACGGTCAACAAGTGGCAGCCAGCCAGGCTGGGCACCGCCGCACCAGACCCCACACGCTCACCAGCCGTGGTGGCCGTGGTGGCCGTGGTGGCCGTGTCGTCCGCTCAGTTGCTGCCGTCTGGTGCAGCACATGCAGCCGGGCATCAGATGGCTTTCGCCCTCCTTCCGACGCTTTCCACGCTCCAGCTGGTGCTTCCAGGAGCTGCAGCCGCCCACCAATCCAGCGTCGCGCAGCCTCAACCAGCTCGAGTTTCCTTTTTTTTTTTTTTTTCCTTCTTTTTTTCCACCTCATCTCCTTCTGTTCGCGCGCCCGCAAAGCTTCCGTTTCTCAAGACGTCTCGTCTCCCCGTTCTCTGCCCTAGGTAACTCGGCCCACGCCTTCTTGCTTTCTCGGTGCCGGACCCGTCTGTTTTGTGCTTCATTTTCGCCCGGCTGACCTCTGCGATTCTGTCCCGTCTGCAGCTATTCCAAAACGTCCCACGTCTCAGGTCCCGCGTCCTGCTTCTGGAGAGCTCTCCCGCCCCGCTTTCTTGCCCTTCGCATTCGAACTTGTTGGTACAGTAGCAAACCATTTACAATGGCCGAAGTCGCTATTCCTGAAGGTTTGTGCAACCATCTTCGCCCAACCTGTTGGCCCAGCCTCCTCTCGTGGAGATGCCTTTTGCGTTTGGAGGACAGCCTCGGTGGCCATCGCAGCTTATAGCTGCTGGCGGCTCTTGATCATGTTTCCTCTGAGGGAGTCATATCGCTGACGGATAGCTTCTTCTTCTTTTTTTTTTTTTTTTTTCGCTCGTTTTTTCCGCGCACAACAACAGTTCTCTGGGCTCAGCGCTCATCCACCAGCGATCCCGCCAAGAACTTCATCTACCTGACCATCAACGTCCCCGATATTCCCAAGGACGGTCTCCAGCTCGATCTCAAACCCTCTGGCCTGACCTTTACCGGTACTTCAAACACCCTGAAACGCAAGTACCACGTCGAGCTGGAATTCTTCGCCGACATCGACCCCGAGGAGTCCAAGATCAACCACACGGCCAAGAACGTGGAGATGAAGATCCAGAAGAAGGAGCTGAAGGAGGAGTACTGGCCGCGTCTGCTCAAGGAGTCCAAGAAGCTTCACTTCCTCAAGACCGACTTTGACAAGTGGGTCGACGAGGACGAGCAGAACCAGGCTCCCGAGGATGACTTTTCGCAATTTGGTGGCATGGGTAAGTTTTTGTTGCCTTGCTGTGTTTTTTCAACTCATTCGCCAGGTGGAGGCTGTCCACGGTACCCTTTTATCACAAGTAGACTGACCACATCTTTCTCGTCGTACAGGTGGTATGCCAGGCATGGACGGTACGTCACCACGGACCCCTAATTGAGCTGTGTTCCCAGTGACTGTCCCCCTTCCACAGCATTCCTTCCCGCAAGAACCGCTAGAATGTCGGCAGGATCTTGCATAGTAGCCTGCATAGCAGCCCGTAACCCCAAGAAGAAGAAGACGAACAAAGAGAGATGTGCAAAAGTGAGAGACAAAACACTGACTTGACATGTACCCTTAGGTGACTTTGGCGGCATCGACTTTTCCAAGCTGGGCGGCGGTGCTGGAATGCCCGATCTCGACTCCATGGGTGATGAGGGTGACGAGGACGACAGCGGTGATGACGATGACGAGGAGATGCCTGCGCTGGAAGGGGAGGATGAGGCCAAGAAGGCCTAAAGAAGAGGGAGGAACATTTTGCTTGTTTTTAGTCGAGGCACGGGTTGATGTGTTTTTCACATGTATCGAAGGTTGGTGTTTTTTTTTTTTTCCTTTGGCTGACCAGAGGGACTTGTGGCAGCAGCGAAATGGAAGAGGAAAGGGGACGACCCAAAATACAGCACCAGTTAAGGGATGTGAAAAAAAAAAGAAGAAAAAAAACGCCGAGTTACTCTCCAAAGTGACGATGCACCAGGCTGGCTTTCGTATCGTTTGGCCGGTGGCCGGCCATGTTATTTGTCCACTTTGCCATGATTCACGTAGGACATGGACCATGCGCACATGTCCATGGTGAAAACAAAAGCCGTGGCGTGCGTAGCTGCTCGGCGTTGCTTGCGGAACTGCCGAATGCACGATCGGACCTCGAGAACCATGAGCCACAGCAGACGAAGGAACCTGCATCGTCACTCCCGAACAAGATCCAGGTCCCTCGCCCGTTGTGTCCCTCATCCCGCCCGAGAGCCGCTTTGCCGCCCGGCCTTGAAAAACGAACAAAGAAAAAGGAGAGAAGGAAGGGGAAAAAAGAAAAAGGAAAGAAAGAAAAGAAAAAGTATAAAAAAAAATAAAACATAATATATAAAGTATAGAATATAGAATATGAAATATAAAATATAAAATATAAAATATAACACATAAGATATAAAATAAAATATAAAATACAATATAAAATACAATATAAAATAGAATATAAAATAGAATATAAAATAGAATATAAATAGAATATAAATAGAATATAAATAGAATATAAATAGAATATAAATAGAATATAAATAGAATATAAATAGAATATAAAATAGAATATAAAATAGAATATAAAAGAGAATATAAAATAGAATATAAAATAAAGTAAAAGAAAGAAAGAAAAGGAAAAGAAAGAGAAAAGAAAAGAAAGAGAAATGCCTGAAATCCACCCCTTATTATAACAATAAATCTATATAAAACCTATCCTACTATACTCACTAACCCAAATAAAAGCAAAGGGGGAAAAAAAAAAAGAAAAGAAAAGTTTGCTCGCCGTAACGACAGACGACACCGCGTCGCACAAACCCGCCCACCTCTGTCGTCAATCTGCCATGCCGTGGCACCAAACCCGCCTGTGTTAAAGAAGACGTGGGCCGTCGCGTCGTTCTCGTATAACCGGGCCTGGTTTCCCCGTCGTTGACGCTTTGTGTGTTGCTTTTTTACGACGGGGCGGGTTTGTGGTTGTTGTGTTTGCTGGTTTTGACCTTTTGAATACTTTTGAATATTTTGTTGATTTTTATTGCTTGTTTTTCGTTTAATTTCCAGAATATTTCATGATTTAATTTTTTTTTTTCTTTGAAAAAAAAAATAATTTTGGATTCAATCTTTTTTTTTCCCAAAACACCATCGGCATCCCACATGTGCGACAAACCCACCCAAGCCTCGGTGCCACGGCGTTCGGGGTTCCTCGCCCAGAAACACCCCCCAGCCGCAGCACCCCCGAGTCCACTCCCCGGCCGACGTCCGCCGCGACCGCCCCGTCCGTGGTGGCAAGAGGGCATACGGGAAACCCCCCCCCCCCCCCCCCCCAGGGGTGCATGCGAACCGGCGCCACAAACCGTTCTGTTTGCGCCGGTACACTCGCTTTTCTTTTCTTTTCCCTTTTTGGGGAGGTTCCCACGAGGGGGCCGGGTATATAGCCTGCATAGAGCGCCGGCGAGGAATGTCCGGTGTGCCCCTTTCTTTTTTTTTCCCCGCGCCTCAAAGGGGATGAGGGACGTAGCGTCCGCCTGACCGGAAGCGACACATTGTGATTATCGGTGGTGGGGTAAGGGCTCCTGGGGATGAGGACGGCATGAAGATATCGCGGCGTGACGGAGAGAACTGCGAGAGATAACAGGGGACACGAGATGATAGACGGGGGAGTCCTTGGGGAGCGACACCGGACAAACCCCCGACACCAAAGGCGCAGGATCGACGACGCAAAACGCGACCATACGCCGGACACCAAAAGACACGATCAGACACCGACGGAAACAACACCAAACAAACCGCCGATATGCCCTCCCAGCCCGCCCTCGCCACATACACGGCCCGCGACGCCGCCCGCGCCTCCCGCAACGGCGCCTTCATCACGGCCTGGCCCCCCGATGAGCCCTACTTTGCCCCCTCCATGGACCAGCTGATGCGCGACATGGCGCCCCAGACCGCCAAGGCCCGCGCCGGCGCGTCGAGGAACGCCATCGAGAGCTTGGCCCAGCGGCCTGCCAAGACTGGTGGACGCTGACGCCCGGCTCCTGGCCGTCAAGTGCCAGGCTAGTCTTGCGGATACTAGTTGGTATATCCTGGATCCTGGACGAACATGTGTGCTGTTGACTGAAGCCGGTCAGCTGCCACCATCACCGCGACCATCACTCGAATCAACGGCTGTCCATACATGGACGACGCTCAGTACCATCCGATCTGTGTCCCCGCAGTCACAATCACACCCACGCCGAGCACGACTTGGAGTGTCTGCAGTCTAGACGTCTAGAGGCAGCTGGAACCTTGCAAGCCGGCATCCGTCTCTCTCTTTTCTCTTTCTCCTTTTTTATTCTTCATTCTTCGTCTTGTTTTCTGCATGTATATAAAACACATGTAGGGTGGATGCTTATTCCTTTGTCGCTTGGTTTCGTCTTCTCGCTCGTCCATGCCTCTCTTCTGCATGAAATAACGGGCATGTACCTAATTGTACCCATTCGTGACCGACTTGTCCGCTGTACATAGTCACCCCCCCCCTTCCCGACCGCTGATAGTCCCGAGAACTGGTAGAGAATTACATGACCGAGGTGTCACCGTGAATAACTGCGCTCCGAGAACAAAAGGCAACTTTCTCTTTCTCTTCTTCTTTTTTTTTTTTCAAATTAATTGGGTATTACGAGAGTAAAACTGAAGTCAAATTCGAAACACCGTGCAAGTGCAATTACCATCGCAGCAGATAAGATTACTTCTCCCACACACAAGAATTAGCACACCCTCAGCTTCCAAACAGGTGTCCGCAATCTACTCACCATGATTTCATCCTCCATGGGCGCATCACCAGTGGCACCAGCCGAGGCCGGAGCCGCAACAGCAGTGCCGGCTCCATCAGCACTTCCCGAAAAGTAGTTTGCCATGTCCGTGTCGAGCTCATCAGCAGTCTTCTTAATGGGGCGAGCGCTGCGGCCGCGTCGTTTCTTGTTGGCAGAGGCACCCTTGACGCCATTCCCGGCCTTGCCAACGCCTCCTGTGGCACCTTTGCCAGAAGCAGCCGACTTGGGCTGCGCCTTGGGTTGACTGCCGTTGACATGGTTAGAATTTGCTTCGGCGAATGACGAGTATGTCGAGGACTGGGACCCGAGTTATGCTTCTTGGTGCATTGACCAGAATTTCTCACGTACGCTGTTCTCTCGGCCAAGGACTTGACGGCGGGCAGAACCTTGTCGGCCTGAGCCGCACCAACGACAATCTCAATCTAGAATATTGTTTCAGAAAAGAAAAAAAAAGGCAAAAAGAAAAGAAAAGAAAAGAAATTCGTCTTCATGTTTTGCGTGGTGAAAAGGACCTGCTGCTCACCTTGATTGGTCGATTGTCGACGAGAAGACCATTCAGCTTCTGGAAAGCCTTGCTGGCGCCATCAAGCTTGTGAAAGGTGACATTGGCAATGCCACGGCTGACAGAGTTGGGACCGTAGACGAGGTCGACTCGCTTGATTGGTCCGACAGCTTGGACAAAGTATTCCTAGTTGTGGAGCGTGTGTCAGTTCATCGACAGCCGGTATTTTATCATCTATAATCCGACTCCAGTGCTCATCTTGGTCCGACGTTGACATCATGGCAGTCGCCCCCAGTCGCCTTTTGGGTGCGCTGAGCTAGTTCTGTCAAAGAAGATAATCAATGAGCGAGCAAAGCAACGAGCCACAAGGCCCAAGCACCGTAAACGTGGTCCGATATTCAAGTACAAGACTCGGACTATCCCTTTTGACGATTCTCTTGTCGGGTAATCACACCAGAGGAAATAGAGAGCAGCCGACCCGTAACTTGAGAGAATCCACCGTGTGAGCAGAGACTTGGAATTCAACCCAAGTCTGTCGCCCTATCGTATGTGCATCGCATGGCGTGACCCGACCAGTCTATCGTGGAGGACAACAAAGCGCTCCCGCCATGTATCATCACCCCCTTGGCCATTGACTTTTCAAACCCCCCCTCATCTTTTTGCAGATGACGTATTTTAAACTAGTCGGGCACGGGCGCATCACTTTGCTCGCTTCATCAAATTGGAAACGCGCCAGCAATTATTGTATCACGCCGCAAGGATCGGTAGGGACCAAACCACCGCACAGTCAACGTCACAGCAGACTCCATGCCGCAGATTCTGCACGTCGTGCAAACAATGCTGACCAGGCATTGAGTGAGTACGTCACGAGGCGAAACTGCTCTCGACTTCGACCACTTGCGATTCACCATATTCCAGGTTTTCTCAAGCAGTACAGAAGGAGACTAGGGCAGGTGGAGGTTTGGGTGCTGCGGGCACAAGGCCGTTGCGCTCAGACAGAAGGCGTGGACGTCGAAGTAGAAAGGATGGATGCGGCGACGAAGAAAACGTCCAACATATCCCGGAAGGAACGAGACCTTCAACGGAAACATACCTTGATCTGCTGCTCCGAGACATCCTTGGGCTATCGAGTCGTTAGAACCATGACCACAGAAGCGACATACTGCTTTGACTGCCCAAGAACCACATACCAGATTGCTGACGATAACCTTGCTCTCTCCAGTGCCAGTCGCCTTTGAGGGAGCACGCTCAGCCGCACTGCCACGAGCCGGCTTGGAGTTTTTCTGAACGCCGCCAACGGGAGCACTTGGCTTGGGGCCGGTAGAGCGTCGCTGAGTTGAGCGACGGTTACGAGCAGACTGGCGCTTGGCCGAGACGATCTCGTCAAGAGGCTTGTCGAGCTTGCTAGACATTGTGAAAGAATAAAAGTCGATGGTTCTGAAAAGGATGGACTTTGATTTCTGATTTTGATGGTGATTGTTTTCTTTTTATCGTCTTTGTCGGAAAGGAAATGGGACGACCAGTCTAGCAACGCTCAGAGATGGATGTGAAAGGGGGGGGAATTTCCACGGGCTGAGATGGCCTTGAAATGCGAAATCGAAATGATGAAAAAAGAACACCAACGACTTTGGCAGTGCGCGGTGGTCTGAGAGGAACAGTCTGGTCGGGAAAACCGACGACGAGGCGTCAGGTAAGGAAAGCAAAACGGGCCGCAAGTAAATGAGGCGCGTTCTCGACGGGAGAAGTAGAAGCAGAAGAAGCAGAAGCAGATGGAAACGGCACGAGCACGAGCACGAGCACGAGTCGTCGAGTTTGCAGTTGCGACAAGGGCGTGTGGTGTGGATGACGGAAAACTGAGGATGCTGGGAAGAAGAGGAAAGACGCAGAGACGAGGTGCCCGAGCAGACGAGGGAAGGGAGCTGGACTGACTGACTGACTGACTGACTGACTGACTGAATGACTAGACGCGAGGGCGGCGACTAGGCAGATGCAGCAAAACAAGAGGACTGGCTGACCAAGCGTGCCTAAAACCGTTTGTGCAGAGCTAGAGCCCAGACGGGGTCATGCTGGAGGCAGCCGCGAATGCATGACGTAAGCAACCTTGCTGGCTGGCGTTGCAGCGCCGTGACGCAGCCAATCAGCGTTAAGCAGCGGACATGCGTGTTGCGGCATGGTTTGTCCACGCTTCGTCCACGCTTCGTGATGGAAGCACAACTCGCGAGCAGTCATCCACATACCTACATACAGTAATATCTCCGAGTCTGCACAATTTTCAATCGTCCAGTCGTCGTTGCCGCTGCCTTGAGTGTTTGTCCCGTATCAGCTGGACCCGTGACCTCGAACTCGCACGTCGGCACACGCTTACTTGAAATTGCCGTGGACGCAGGCTACGTGTCATTTTAGCAGGACAAAAGCAGTGTTGATAAACATTTGCATGTCGCTGACAAGAGCACCGCCAACAACTTGCATTCCAAGTTCCAAGGCGAGGCATGGAATTTTATGGTCGTCAGAATCACCAGTGGCAGCCTTGTGTTTTCTACGAGACCAGCGTTGGGGCGCTCAGTTCTTCTTCACGTTGTATTTCGTTCTCATTGGATTGACGGGCTGCATCAAGTTGAATTTTACGCTTCAGTCGAGGGTGATGACGCAAAGAACTGGGACTCAAACGTGCATTAAACCTAGCACCGGGTGTAGAGTGCGCGATCAGACCACACCAAAGCCCAGCCCAATCGTCAAAGGGATGCCGAGTGTATGAGCCAATGCCAAATTTTCGATCATCTGTAACAACAAGGCGTAGAAATCTGGGCATAAGGTACCGACAGAACGCGGCTTCGTGCTGGAACAAGGAAGGAAAGAATAAATGTATCCGACGCAACGTATTCGTTGCTGAGAAACCCTGTCCCTTGCCACACAAGGAAGGACACGTCTTAGAGACCACTTAATGTGCGAGACGTTTTGAAGAAGAATTTTGTGCCTGCATGCCCCCGCTGTTGATGAATCCGTAGGTTTACAATCGCCGTGACGTTTCGTCGGCGTAATGAGCCGCCTTGGCTCGCTCTCCTTTCCTACCCCAGTGTCAGGTCTCCTCCTCATGATGCCTTTGCGTCATCGACCTTATTGGCATCGGCCACATGTGATATCGCATCGGCTTCCAAGTAGTGATAAGCGAGAATGAGTAGCATGGAAGCTGTGCCAAAGAAGGAGGCCAGCGCATACAAATCGTTATCGGAAATCATAGTGACGACAATGTAGTGTGACTGGGCAATTCCGTGGCGAGACGGTTTCTAGACGCTGAGCTATTAGCAAAAAAAAGCCTCCTCCAATGCATTTGAATCAAAAGTTTTGCCAGCATGACTTACGCAAAAAAAAATAAAAGAAAGAAAAACGAGGGGCCACGAGGCACGGGGAAAGCAGCCAGGTAATTCGAAATGTCGATAACTGATGCGCTGTATCAAGAAGGACAGCTGGTGCTTTTGTAAAGTAAGGAGCTTGAGGCAGGTCGCATATGGCTATGTACGAGGTACGTACCTAGGTACCTACGGCCCACCGTGCTACAACTCAAAGGATCGGAGCAAGCAATTGGCGTCGCAAAGAAGAGGCACAGTGCGTAGCACGTGATCTCGTGTGACTTCACTTCATTCGCCAACCATGGCAGCCCACCAAAAGTGACGGAATGACTGTGGAGGATTATTTTCCCCTTCTGCGCTGGGACGTCTTCTTCCATCACGAGCGACGACAATTGAGCCCACGTCCACTCAATCCCACGACCCAGTTTCGGAGGGAATCCACACAAGGGAGACCGGGTATTCCAGCTCGAAAAAAAAGAAAAAAAAGAAAAGGAAACGAAAGAAAAGGAAAAAATTGTCCCTCAAATTATTATTTCAAGTCGCACTTATACCCCGCCAGCAATTTAGTCCTCGCTTTCGAAAGTTCGCCTGCTCGCTCGACCCCGCCACCGCCACCGTCCACCACCATGCCTCCAAAAAAAAACGAGAAAGCTGGTGGCAGCAAGAAGCCATCGGCCACCAAACTGGTCGAAGATAAGACGTTTGGAATGAAGAATAAGAAGGGAGCGGCTGCCCAGAAAACGATTGCTCAGATGACCAGCAATCTCAAGAACGGTGTCAGCCCGGAAGAGAAGAAAAAGCAGGCCGAGAGAGCTCAGCGCGAAAAGGAGAAAAAGGCGGCTGAAGAAGCCAAGAAAGAGGCTGCCTTACTTCTGAACAGGCCTGCCCAGATACAAAAAGTGCCCTTTGGTGTCGATCCCAAGACGGTGCTTTGCATTTTTTACAAGAAGGGAGATTGTGAAAAGGGCAAGAAGTGCAAGTTTTCACACGATCTGACCGTCGAACGCAAGGTCGAGAAGAGAAATCTGTACACGGACAACAGAGGAGTCGAGGAGGAAGAAAAGAAGAAGGAGACTTCTGCCGACTGGGATGAAGAGAAACTGCGCAAGGTCGTCTTGTCTAAAAAGGGCAACCAAAAGACGACTACCGACAAAGTGTGCAAGTTTTTCATCTCGGCCATTGAAGATGGGAAATATGGTTGGTTCTGGATCTGTCCGAATGGCGGTGATAAGTGCATGTACAAACATGCTTTGCCTCCTGGGTATGGATTTTGGTCATTTCTTTTTGCTGTACTTTTTCTTTCGCCCCTCACCATGCTGAATTGCACTAATGTGGATGTTGTTGCAGATTCATCTTGAAGACAAAAGAGCAGAGAGCGGCTGAGAAGGCTCTTATGGATAAATCGCCACTCAAGACGCTTACACTGGAAGACTTTTTGGAATCGGAGCGACACAAGCTCACTGGCACTCTCACGCCAGTAACGCCAGAGAGCTTTGCCAAATGGAAACAAGAGCGTCTCGATAAGAAAGCGGCTGAAGAGCAACTTCGCAAGGCGAAGGAGAACACAGGTCGTGCTCTGTTTGAAAGCGGCAAGTGGCGCGACGAAGATGATTCCGAAGATGAAGATGACGACGCTTGGAATCTGGAGAAATTGCGTCAAGAGACTGAGGCCATTCGCATAAGAAAAGAGGAGCAGAGACTGGCTATCACGCATGAAGTCGGCGTTGAGCCCGTCGGAGAAACTGCCGACTCTGGAGGCTCCCAGGAGCAAACTGCGGAGACGTCAGACGCGGGCGCTGCAGGTGCTTGAACTACGTCAAGCCGCGGGGTCTGGTCTGAGAAGAAAGGAAAAGATTTTTTTTTTTTTTATTCAAGTCCATTCGCCAGGAATAAAAGAACGGGGCAGAGGCAATTCCGAGCACTGCGAGAGCTTGTTTTCTATGTTATCAAAGTACAGCACATCGTACCGGACATCTCCACGACTCTGTGTTTGCAGATGTTCATGCGAGTCTGGCAACGGCGATACACAAGATGCAGATTCACTGTCGGTTTTATATCGGGCAACCCTCTCTGGCCAAGGATAAGAAAAGGTACTTTCTGGCAGCCCGACAAAAGCAACAAGGGCTTGTCGAGCAGCTTTTCAACTGCAACGTATTAAGCAAGGATGTACGTAGACTGATGACGGATGAAAGATGCTAGGCTTTTCAATCTGGGCATGAAGGCGGAGTTTGTTTCTTTGTTTGTTTGTTTGCTTGCGGAGCAGGTGCAGGTACCTGGCAGCATATAGAGTTTTTTTGCACTGGACACAAATGCCAGGCATTGTGTTTCGAGTCCAGATGGGGCAGCCGATTGCGTGCCGAGGAATGGTGCATGATGCGTTGCCGTGATGCGTCGCCACGTCCCGCGTTCCGATGTGGGAGATGCTGGCGCTCACCAGCCCGCGTGCCGACCAACGACGAGCCATGCACTGACTCGCGGCCGGAGGGCGCCTCGAAACGCCGAGACGCCACGGCATGCCTTCTTGATGCGCGCTCGGATGGGGTAGCAAGGTTAGCAACGGGAATGGGGAGAAGACAGGCGGTACTACTACAGAGTCGGGGCCGGGACGAGTGGACGGGATGATGACTTCTTGGCGGACCATGGACCGCTTGGGAATCGCCAGGCTGGAGTCGCCAGACGTGTGGTTTTGGTTGGATGCAGTTCCTGCGCGCACGGATGTCCTGTACATGAGTCCTAGGTACCTAGGTACCTTAGGTAAGTACCTACCTAGGTACCTACTTACTTTAGGAACGTAGGCAGGTACCTAAGTAACTATGTGTAAGTCAGTAGGTGCCGATGTGCATGCATGTACCGGCAAATGCTCCTGTGGGTGCCTGGGTACCTACGTGGCGGGCTCAAAGCCCCGCCCGCCAATCACGGCGCAGTGCCGTCACCTAAGCTTCGAGCTCTGGCCCTGTCCCCACAGCTGCACCAGTGCCACGCCGCTCTACTCTGGGGCGCGTCATACAAGTCCCGTCCCGGAGTCTGGTCATACCAGACCAGGCCAGACCAGGCCAGACCAGCTCAGACCAGTAACCAGACGAGTTCTTGCTGCTCCTGCCGTAACCACAGGTCCGCTGCCAGACATCGACAACAACCTCCATCCAACTCGACCCCTCACCTCACTCCTTGGACGGGAAATCACCATCGCCAAGTCCTTTGTGTCTTCCCTCCATGCATCGCCATCCTTCCCCGGTGCCCGACGACTAGTCCCATCCGATTCTTGCCGTTGCCACCTGCGCCACGCATCTCGCTTTCCGGTGCCGATCAATAGACCCTCTTCCCCGTCGTGTTCGTCACCGAACCGCCCACATTGGAGACGGACGACCTCGGCCAATTGATGGCATCTCGGCTCCCGGACATTTAGGTCGTGCTGCCGCCCGCGCACACCACAGACGCGCTGCCGATCTCGCCGTCTGTCTCGAGGTCGCCGGGTCGGAACCGCGCGCGTGTGCGTGTGCGTGTGCGTGTGCGTGTGCGTGTGCGTGTGCGTGCCGTGGGCCAGAAACAGAAACCCTCTCTCCATCTCGCAGACGGACGCCGCCTCTTCTTGTTCCTCACCCCTCGTCCTCTCTGCACCCGGCTGGTTCGTGAGCGTGCCTGGATCTACGGGGCTCCGGGCACCCGGCACCCGGCACCCAGCACGAAAGCGACTGCCCCCGGGATTGCCCTCCCAAAAGCATGACTGCGGATGCAAGGCGTGGCCAGCAGCAAGATGTTCAGGGCCGTCTCACCTCGTCAGTAGTCATGACTTCAACCCAGCGTGGACGAGATCATGCCAATTCCTTTGTCAAGCAGTACCGGACCGAGATAGCCGCCAGCTCGTCCAGCGTCTTTTCCACCTTGGCCGCGTTTCCCCTCGATAGCGTCAAGACTCGTATGCAGACCTATCAGTACAATGGCTTCGTGGATTGCGTCCAGCACACCTACAGAACCGAGCACCTGGCCGGCTTCTTTCGAGGTACATTATAATCTTGTGCGCTTCGGCAAAAAAATTAATGGCGGAAAGAAGGAAGGAAAAGAAGAAAAAAAATGAAGAAAAAAGAAAAAAGAATTAAAAAAAAAGAAAAAAAAAACATAAATTGTGCGAGAATGCCCTCAAAGTGATTTCTGGCACAGACCGAACTAACGTGTCATGTGCTCTGTAGGTGTCATGGCTCCAATGGCAAGCATTACGCTCGTCCGAACGGTCTCGTTTTCCATATACCAGCGCGCAAAGTATGCATACGCTGCATGGGTGAAAAGAAACATGAATTATGATATCCTGCGACATGTGAACCGGGCCGGCACCTACCCAAACCTGTACTCTGTGGCTTGTTTTGGCGCTGCTGGTGCCACGGCCGGATCCATCATCACCTTCATAGCGTGTCCCTTTGAGTTGACCAAGCTCAGTGCCCAGGTGTCTGTACTATTGGCCGAAAGAGCCGGTAACTGCCAAAAGAGCAGAGCCGTAGCTTCGAGTTACCAGAACAAGGGCACGCTGCGAACCATGGCCAACATCATCAAACACAGAGGAGTTTTGGGGCTCTACACGGGATTTCAGCTGCATTTGTGTAAGTGACTGGCGTCCGAGGCGGGGGAATGGCCATTACCATTGCCAATCCAGGCAAAACGCTCGAAAGAGGCGCCACACGCCAGGGATAAAAGCTGACGTTGTGCCACAAAACCATCAGTGCGTGACACCCTAGGCACCGGCATCTACTTCATGGTATACGAGAGCGGGAAGCAAATCGGAACAACCCTGGCAGGCGACAACCCAAACAACAACAAGTTGGCCGTGGTGACGGCTGGTGGCATGTGCGGACTTGTATCCTGGGCAATGATATGTTCGTCTAGACCTCCCCCTACCCTCCTCAATTTGCATCACGAATCCGGATATAGTCTAGAGGAGCTGACAAATATTTTCTTGCTACCGCTGTCCCCTGACGGGCCCCTCAGATCCCATTGATTCCGCCAAGAGCATATATCAACGAAACTCTCTGCTTCATTCCCGCGGAGAAAAAGTAAAACCAGCGCCCAGGATTGAGTTCTTCAAGCGTCACATGTACCGCGGCCTCGGCGTCTCCATGAGCCGCTCTTGTCTCGTCAATGCCATCTTCTTCTCTTCATTCGAGCTTATCAAGAAGCGCATCAAGACGTTGGACGACGAAGCAAATAGCCCCAACAAGCCGAGAACATTGTAACAATTGCATTTCCATATTTCCACAGGACACGAGACGTCTGCTACTCGAAATCCCCCCGGCTTCTTTTTAACCCCCCTCCTTTTTTTTTAATCACATATTCTCGGGGAGGGCACGTCGTGGCCATTTAGGTACCACCTCTTTTCTTCTCTTTTCCTTTTTCTTTTTTTTTCAAAACCACTTCAAGTGGCAGGGCAAGGAAAAGGGAGAACCGATCCTCATCCCCACCCCAGATGCATATCATGAACAATGGCGTTCTCTGCGGTTTTTTTCTCCACCCCGCCCTTTTTGTAAACACTTTTGTCCCACGGAGTGTGCCTCGCATGGTCGGCACCCGTGTGTCCGTCCCGTGTGGGAAGGGGTTTGCTATGATATCTTGCGGGGAGGTCATTATACCATCTAGTGCCTAGTCACAGGGAATACATGCAGCGTGACCACCGTGACGGGTTGAACCGACGTATTCGCTGTCCCCTGTGCTGCATTGACGGGGTGACGTGCCCATTCGTGGCGGCAGGGCCGTAGGACGAGTGTAGGATGGTCCGTCACGATGCATCACCGTGGCAAACGGGGCGTTGAGATCCCCGGGAGAGCGGGCGTTTACGGACATTCATCGCGACATGGAGGGGCAAGCGATGCCCTTCTGTTTATATACATGTTTATATAAAGGAACAAAATGCAAAAGCAAAAAAACAACGGAATGCTTTTTATTCTATTCTGGGCTTTTCTTGTCTGGTAGCAATATCATCTACGTCTGCGAGAGTTCCTGCGCAACCTGTGCCTTGACCAGCTCGCGCACGCGGTCCACGTTGTTTTCCACCTCGGTCACGCGCTTCTCCTTCTTGTCCAGGCCGACAAACTCGGCGGGCAGGACCTTGTTCTCAAAGTCAAAGCCCTCCTCGCCGTTGAGGGCCTTTTCCACGGCGATGGAGAATTTGGCCGGGTGGGCGGTGGAGAGGGAGATGTGGTGCATGTCCGGGGCCGCGCTGGACATGGATCTTGCCGTGGCGGCGGCGCCGACGGCCGTGTGCGGGTCGAGGATGTAGCCGAGCTTGCGGTACGTGGCCTTGATGGTTTCCAGGGTCTGGGCATCATCGACGCGCTCGCTGTCAAAGTCGCGCTTGGCGCTCGACAGCACGTCCTGGTAGACGGGGCCAAAGGATCCCGTCGTCTTGAGCTCCTTGAGCCACTTGGCCACTTCCTGCCCGGCTTGCTTCTTGTTCCAGAGGTCATCCATACCGGCGCTCGCGGCAAACTCGTACGCCAGGAACCAAAGGAGCCGCTCAAAGTTACTAGAGACGAGAATGTCCATGGCGGGGCTAAGGGTTTCTCTGACGCCCTCCACGGCAGGTGCTTGGCCTTCCTCAGGTTCCGGCTTCTTCTCGTACTTGCCTGTCTTCCAGAAGCGGTCCAGGATGTCGTTCTCGTTGGTGGCGATGACGAGCTTGTCCACAGGCAACCCCATTCGCATGGCAAAATAGCCGGCGAGGATGTCGCCAAAGTTACCGGTCGGGACAACAAAGCGTACCTTGTCGCCAATCTTGAAGTTTTGCGATTGCTTGACCAGAGAAAAGTATGAATGGAAGTAGTAGGTGATTTGGGCCAAGATACGAGCCCAATTGATGGAATTGACGGCACCGACATTGATGGGCTTGTTGGCTTCGGGGTCAGATAATAATGACTTCAAGATGTCCTGTCCCCGAGCGTATTAGCGCTATGCACGTATTCCTCTCAATTTTTTATAGACGTCTTGTCTGCAGAAATATATGGGTTTTTTTTGGGGTTTTTTTTTTTTTTTTTACCTGACAGTCATCAAAATATCCTTCGATGGAGAGGTTGTGGACATTCTTGTCGAGAACGGTAGTCATCTGCAGCTCCTGAATTGGGCTTACACGGCCCTTGGGAAACATGATGAAGACTGAAACGTCCTTCTTGCCGCGCAGGCCATAGATAGCAGCCGATCCAGTGTCACCGCTGGTTGCGCCGACGACGGTGAGGTGGTGTCGATCTATCCAACAAGAAATTAGCGACAAGTCGGTACTCATTCTCTTCTTCTTTCGTGCGATTTAACGAATGGTGATGGCAAAGAAGAAAAAAGAAAAGAAAAGCGACAGAGTCGAAAAGGGACAAGGTCCTACCTCGTCCAGTTTTGCCCTCATTCTTCCTCACGAGGAAATACTCAAACAGATTGCCCACGAACTGAAGCGCAACATCCTTAAAGGCAAACGTGGGGCCGTGGAAGAGTTCAAGTAGATAGTGATTGCCGTCGAGATGGACAAGAGGCGTGATGTCGCTGTTTCGGAACGTCGAGTAGCTCCGGTGGATGATGTCTTTGAGATCGGTCGAGGGAATCTCAGAGGAAGAGATGTAGAGGGACAGGATTTCGTACGCCAAGTCGGAAAAGCTCAGGTCTTTCCAGGTCTCCCACGAGCCGGCCTGGGGAATCTGCTCGGGGATGTACAGACCGCCATCGGTGGCCAGGCCGCGCAGGACAACTTCCTCAAAGGAGCACTACATGCAGAGGCCGTGAAGAATGATTAGCGCCTGGAAGTCATGTCCTTGAGAGGGGAGAGCAGCAGCAGCAGCGAAAGAAGAAAGGCTCTTTTTTTTTTTTTTTTTTTTTTTTTTTTTCTTTCGCATCTCAACTTACATCATTGTCCTCGCCACGAGTACTCAAATAGCGCTGGGACGGAGTGTGGGAGCTGGTCGCTCCATTGGGAACACTGTCCTGTTCCATTGTGCGTGTTGCGGCCGTCCAAGTCCACGTCCAGCGTCACAACGTCCAAAGGTCGCGAGGGGTCGAGAAATTCAAATGTTGACAAGAGCGGGCCGAGAATCGGCGACGACTGGAGACGTCGGGAGTCGCACCTCAGTACCAGACAGACAAGGTACCTACCCAGTCACGTCAGGAACCCAGACAGTGGCAACGCGACGATGCGACGAGGGGAGACAGGGGATGCGGGGCCCTAAAATATTTCTCTGGCCTTGTTGCTCGCAGAGACTGGAGATTCCGTTGGCGCGACTGGAGAGCAGATGTAGCAGAACTAGCAGAGGAGCATGGGGAAAAGAGGCAAAGGAGGCAAAGGAGGCAAAAGAGGCAAGAGAGGCAAGAGACCATCGACGTGGCCCAAACACCAAAAGCACAAAAATTCAATCGAGTATCCCGGGAATGCGCGCACGCAAAAGAGTGAGCGAGTGTCGTGCCTGCCGTTCTCTGGCAGTGGGCACGCCCGCCCTCCGCCCGCCAGCTGCGGACAGCTCCGCTTCCTTCTAGAACCGGACTAGTGCGGGGTGTGCGCAGGTGCCCGCCAACAGCGCCAACAGCACCAACACATGGATCATGCAACATACCGACTTTCCATCTGACAAGTCATCGACAAAGGAACAAAGAACAGCGTTTGCCTGTCGTGTCTGTGCCGACCTTGTTGGTCGGCCCTGCTTGCCTCGCGCCAGCCTCCCGGCTCTCCGTGCATGATCCCGCCATGCGCCCCGATTGGCTCGCGTGGCTGGAGACAAGGACATGTCACGGCTCATGCGAGACGGAATCGCCCATCTCGATCGCTCAATCCCCTTAATGTGTAAAGCCGACTCTTTGCGTCCGCCATTACCATCTGATTCCGCGGCGGATAGCTCTTGCTGGCTGTTTTTGCAGCCAACATGGCACGTGTCTGTGTCTGTGTGTTTGTGGTTTGTGTCACTCATGGACAAGGTACGCAGTGAGGCTTTTGGTCCGGCTGGGGTGGAGAGCAGCATCGTCGATGGACTGCATTTGCATTAAGTACTTACATACCTGTGTAAGTATGTACATATATACATACATAAGTACATCATACATACACATGTACCTATACGCGTCATTATATGCTCCAGCGGCCCCTTTTGCAGACAAAATAGGAGACATAACATGTACGAGTCAGGGACGGGAAGTAATCTCATGTTCATCATGTCCATGGATATTCGCACAAGACACATGCCATCTGAGCAGATCGGCGCACCTAAAATTCGACACAGCGCATCATGCTTCTCAAAGCCCCTCATTTCCGAATAATCTTTAGCAGAGGAGCAATTTTGGTCCTCTTACTCAGACCCACCCGGTACAATTGCCGGCTGGCGCTGCTGGATGCCGCGTCTGCTTTCTTCGTCATCACGTCCTGCTTGACTGGGCCATCTGTATTCTCTGCTCGGCTCGTCGGAGTTGTTGGTGGCGGCTGCGCTTTGTTTTCTGTTCCCGTTTCCATAGCTTTCGACTCTTGAAGGCTTGCCCCATCTGCGTTGTCCCGGTCCATCTGTCGTTCCCGAGCTGGACTTTTACCTTCAGCTACGGGTGTCATGTCCGGAGAGGCTTCATCTGAAACACCGGCCGTCTTGTCATCATTCTCATCCGGTTTGCCGGACTTTTTGGGTCTTCCCCGCTTCTTCTTCACCTTGACCGCCACCACACTCTCTTCGGTAGTCGATGTTGCTTCTATCGCCCTTTTGGGACGTCCTCTTGGTCTCCTCGGGGTCGTGTGCCTTGATCCAGCTTCCTCTTGATATAATGCATCGTCTCTCTCTGATTCGTTGGTGGCATTGACGACGGTCGGGGCAGGCTCATCGTCTACTTTGACGGCCATGCTTGTGCTCCTCGGTGGAGACATCTCTTTCTGACGCACGTCAACGTCTTCAGGGGCAGAACTGCTTGGTCTCCCCGGAGAAAAAGATTTCACCAAGGGCGTAAAGGCTTCACGTGGCGTGTTTATATTTGTTGCGCTCCCGCTGGACCTGATGTTCATGCTGCAAGGCTTGAGAGGCTGCATCTGCGTTGGTGGAGAGAGTCCTCCGAATCCATCCCGCGAGAGACGCTCTGCTTTTCTAGAAGGAGTACATGCTTTCGGTACTACAAGCAGAGATTCATCACTGCCATGAGAAATAGTGGACGGCAGATCATCAGTCATGCCCGTCTTGGCTTGCACCCGTCTTCTCTTGCTGGGAATGTCCGGTGTGGTGGGTTCGTCATCTGGACTTCTGTATCCTATATCATCCAGATGCCGTCGTAAACCACGCGTGATCTTTGTTCGCGTATTGCTTTCGGCCTTCCTTTTTGCAGAGCGCTTGGGCTTCATGATTTCGGGGCTACTCGGTACGTCCCAGAGGCTCTTCTCAATTGGAGCTTTGCCCCTCTCAATACGCTCGTACCCCTGATCAAAAGACACAAAGGCAGAGGCTTCACTTTCTTCAGCCAGGTCTATGACGTCATAATTCGTTGGTTGCTCCCTGGCGGCGTCCTGTTGTTCATTAAAGACACTGTTGAAGAAGCTCGGATCCGTGGACACGGATTGGTGGTCGGTGCCGTGAGGAGATGACTTGGTACGCTCAACGTCGTCGTTCGGAATATGAGAAGGTGAATGAGGTTCGCTTTCATCGCCATCGGAGTCCGCGATTATCTTCGGCGCCATGTCGCCGGAGGAATGATTTCGAAACGTGTGTTTATTCGTACCGTCGTCGTCGGATGATGAAGGAGGTACCTAGTACCTTGAATGGGGAATGTCGGCGCCGGACGCGTTGTGAGCCACGCGCTAATATCACGCGACGGCACGTGATATGACATTAGAGGTAAGGACCCGCAGATTAGGTATATTGTACATACTGCATTTAGTGTACGTGCTGTGCGGCTAGCGATGCGTCCTATTTCATTAAAAAATGAATCAAGTTCCCCACGTTTCCTGAGTAGAAAGGCTCAGATTACCGCAAGACCATGGGATATTTATTCATTTGAAAGAGCGGAAACTATTGATCAGTAGGCACGTTTTTTGTTCTAACGCCTTGGATAAGCAGACAGGCAGTAGATACTACATAGGAGAGGCGTCCATCGCCGAATGACAAAAGAGGTATCTCATCAAAAAGTTTTCGTCACCTGGAGGCAGGGTTTCATTCTACGACTGTTCGAATCATAGTTCTGTTATTACGGAAAAAATGTCCGCTCAAAAATAGTTCTACTTCCTATCAGGATGCGTGCTGAACGCATCTAATGTTGAATGCTCGCCAAAAACCGCCTACCCAGTCCCATCCCATGGCCCTCAGTTTTTCTGTAAACTCGTCGGGATGAAGTCAAAATACACCCTTTATGTTTTCGTCAACCCCCATCCTATAAACGCCGATGTTGAGATCGTATCCGGCTAAGTTCAAAACAAAGGAAAATTTTGTGAGGGGAAAATAGAGAAGTCCCTCGAATATGAAAAATCGAATCGTAATTATTTGCAAACAGTATTTGTTTGTTCTTTGCATGCACAGCCACAACCAGAGCCAAACCCTTGTGTGGTATCAATCAAGCCCACTGCGATAAATGATTTATTTGGCATACTTGGTGCGGTAGAACTTGGCGGCATTGACCATGTTGACGAGAGCCTCCTTGGTCTCCTTCCACTGGCGGGTTTTCAGACCGCAGTCAGGGTCGATCCAGAGCTGTTCAGGCTTGAGGAACTGAAGCATCTCCTCGATGCGGTCACGGATCTCCTGCTCACTGGGGACACGAGGAGAGTGGATGTCATAGACACCGGGTCCGATGTGCCGAGGATACGCAGAATCAACGAAGACGCGGAGCAGCTTGGCATCCGACTTGCTGTTCTCAATGGACAAGACATCGGCATCGAGAGCAGCAATGGCGTGGAAAAAGTCCTGGAACTCTGAGTAGCAGAAGTGGGAGTGGATCTGAGTGGCATCCTCGACACCCGCTGTAGACAGCTTGAAGGCGTTGACAGCCCACTCAAGGTAAGCGTCGCGCTCCTTGCCAGAGCGGAGAGGGAGACCCTCACGGAGAGCAGGTTCGTCGACCTGGATGACGTCGACACCCGCCTTCTCGAGGTCAACAACCTCATCGCGAAGAGCAAGGGCAAGCTGTTGAGCCTGGACAGACTGGTGGACATCGTCACGGGGGAAAGACCATCGCAAGCAGGTAACCGGGCCAGTAAGCATACCCTTCATGGGCTTGCTGGAGACGGAGACGGCGTACTTGGACTCCTTGACAGTCATAGGGGCGGGTCGGGAGATATCGCCGACAATGATGGGAGGTCGGACGCAGCGCGAGCCGTAAGACTGGACCCAGGCGTGGGTGGTGAAGGTGTAGCCGTTCAGGCGCTCACCGAAGTACTGGACCATGTCGTTACGCTCGGGCTCGCCGTGAACGAAGACATCGAGGCCGAGTTCCTCCTGGATCTTGACGTTCTGCTTGATCTCCTCCTGGATGAACTTGTCGTACTGCTCCTCAGAGATCTCACCTTTGGTGAATTTGTTTCGCTGAACACGGATCTCGGAGGTCTGGGGGAAAGAACCAATGGTGGTGGTGGGGAAGAGAGGCAACTTGAGCTTCTTCTCCTGAGCAGCGATACGAGTAGTGAACTCGGACTTGCGTCGGTGGTCCTGTTCGGTGACCTTGGATTGGCGCTCCTTGACCTTGGGGTCGTTGGTGCGAGAGGAAGTGGCACGAGCCTGCATGGACTTGGCGTTAGCCTCAAGCTGCTCGCGGACCGAGGCAGGGCCGTCGGTGACAGCCTTGGCGATAATGGCAATCTCAACGGCCTTCTCAGAGGCGAAAGAGAACCAGTCCGCGACCTCAGGGTCCAGCTTCTTCTCGCTGGCGAGAGTGTGAGGGGTGTGGAGGAGAGAGCTAGAGGTGGCGACGATGACACGCTCCTTGCCGAGCTTCTGCACAGCAGACTCCACCGTCTCAATGGCACGCTTGAAGTTGGTCTTCCAGATGTTACGGCCGTCGACGACACCAGCAGACAAAATGGTCTTTGAGCCAATGGCACCAGCAACAGTCTCAAGCTGCTCAGGGTTGCGAACAAGGTCGATGTGAACGGCATAGATGTCCTTGGGAAGAAGATCCAGGTTGTGAACAATGTCACCAAAGTAGGTGGTGAAGACAAGCTTGGGGATCTTGTCACCCAGGGCGGCGAACTTTTCGTAAGCAGGCTTGAAGGCGGCCTTGGTCTTGGCGGGGAGATCGAAAACGAGTGTAGGCTCATCGATCTGAACAGTCTCGGCACCAGCTTCCTTGAGCTGGATAAGAAGCTGCTCATAGACAGGCAGAAGCTTGTCCAGCAAATCAATGGGGTCGACAGACTGGCCTCGGTCAGCCTTGCCGAGGTGCAGGAAGCTCACGGGGCCGACGAGGACAGGTCGTGTGGTGATGCCAGCCTCCTTGGCCTCGTTGAACTCAGCAACAGCCTTGGGGCTGTCTACCAACTTGAAGGTCTGGTTGTCCTGGAGAGTGGGCTTGACGTAGTGGTAGTTGGAGTCGAACCACTTGACCATTTCCAGACTTGGGACATCAATGCCGCCCTTCTGGTGGCCACGGCCCATGGCGAAGTACTGGTCAACAGCGTCGAGGCCATCCTTGGTGTATCGCTCGGGAACAGCCTACATTCAATGTTAGACCTGGATGAAATGTGCAGCATACTGTTGGAGGAGTTCTCGACGTACACCAAAGTCCTGGATCTGATGAAGAACCTGGTCATACAGGGCAAAATCGTTGCTAGGAATGATGTCGACGCCCGCATCCTTTTGGATCTTCCAGTGAGCAAGGCGCAGGCGCTTAGCCTCAGCAAGGAGGTCCGCCTGTGAAATCTTGCCGCCCCAGTCTGTTGCGGAAAAGAAAACCTGTCAGAAGACTTCACATAAGGGGGTGATGCTTGCTCAACGTTGAAACGGGGTATTATTGGGCTTCACTCACAAGCCTCGGTGGCCTTCTTCAGGTCACGCAGGGCGCCCATACGAGGGAAACCGAGAATCGCGGACTGCACCATCTTGACGAATGGCTAGTAGACTCTGAAATTGTGACTCGACAGGTATGAAGGCTAGGCTCTAGGGCACGGAACACGACAAGCATCAGCAATCGGAAAGAAGACATGGAATATCTGCAGCAGCAGTGTGGTCGGAGATAGAGATAACAAGTCGGGGAGGGGGGGTTTTCAGTATGAGCTTACCGGGAATGAAGAGCCTCGTGTATCACAGCGAATCGACTAAATCAAGACGATTCTCTGCGAGCGGGTATCAAGGTAGGAATGGATGAAGAGCTTGGAAGGAGGAGGAGGGGAGGGAGAATGAGTGCGGACGGGGAGGGGAAGAAATAGCAGCGCAGGATCGAATCTGACAGTCTGCGTAGCAGAGAAAAAAAAAATGGCGCCGCAAGCGGGGGAGGGGTCAAGCTAAGCAGTCCAGTCTGGAGGCTCGGAGACGCGAGAGCACGTTGACGGCGACCTGGGACTTGGGAGGTGGCAGGAGCCATTCATTGGCAAGGGAGTCGGGGAGTCTGGAGTCAGGGACCAGGCGCTAGAGAGGACACGGTCTGGTGTGGTGCTCTGGTGTGGTCTGACAGTCGACTTTGGCCAATCCGACAGCTACGTGTATTGCAATGCAAATTGTCCCATTAAGCAAGCGGTACGGAACGTGATTCGTCCCAGACTCGGTCACGAGAGACGCTTGGTTGGAAGCATCGAGCGGCTGGTCCGTTTGTAAAAAGTTCGCCGGCTGCTGCGTTGTGCATCCAGGCAAGTCGTGGACATCAAATGCAATTTGTCTCGCCACTGCCAGGGCGAGAAATTAAGTATATACCTAAAGTACATACGTACTTCCTGAATATAAGTACCTAGGTGTACCTACCTAGGTACTTAATGTACAAGGGGCAGGGAAAAATGAGCATGTGCGATTGTGCGGTTCGCTGCGTTTTTTTTCCGCTTTCTGTTCTTCTGTTCTTGACGACGACGCAAACGATGCTGCTTATCTGCTCCTGGTCCAACCGCCACTTTTTGTCCTTTTCGTCCTAGCTGCAGGGAGACAAAACCATTGATAACAAA
>SRPV01000204.1:0-28933 GCA_018360135.1 Claviceps sorghi | reverse complement strand
TAAAAAAAAGAATAGTACTAATACTAAATTTAAGCTTTATAGCAATATTATTATATATAGCTTAATAAAAAGTAAAAGAGTTATAAGAAGTACTCTTATATTAAAGCTATATAGAATAGTATAAGGCGCTAATATTACCTATATAGTAGGCACTATATTAAATACAATTACTAAGAAGTTATAAATTCTATAAATACTAATAATTATCTATATAGATTCTTTTTTACTATATAAATGCTTTATAAAGTTAAGAATAATAAAGAAAAAGAGGCTTATAATTAATATTATAGCCCTTTAGTAGTTATATAAGTAGCAAGAGATTATAAAGATCTACTAGATTAATAAGAAAAATAATATTGCAGACTTAATAATAAAAGCAACGCTAAATAAGGCTTTTAAAGGCTTTATTAATATAAATAAGGCTAGAATATAAGTAAAAGGATAGGTTAAAAGGGAAGCAGCCTAATAAGTAGGATTAAGGGGGTTATATATATATATATAGTGTTTTTTACAGTTAAAGCAGCCTAGGATTAGTTTAATATAAAGCTAACTAATTAGAGGCCTTTTTATAGAAGTAAATACTTTAAATTTTATTTATTTTTTAAGCTACTCTTTAGGTAATTCCTTTTTTTTAAAAAAGAGAGAATTTATAAGTGTTAGAATTACCCCTTTATAGAAGAACCTTAGCAGAGCCTAAGCGGATTAATAAGAGTAAGAGTAGCGCTCCTATTAGGTGCATCCCTATAAATATAGGGCTACACTTAAGGGGAAAAGTAGGCTATTAATAACACCACTTTTCCCGCCTTTTCTAACTTTTTAAGCTAGCTTAGAACCTTTATAGACAAGCTAAATTAGACCCTTTTCTATCACCCCTTTTTATTACGCGTAATACAAGCCGGACCAACATCTATATTACTAAATATTATAGCCTTTCCTTTATATTAAATAGCCTTTCTATTAATCTTATTAAGGTTTATTTTTAGATTAAAGTAACCTATATCTTTTATTTTTTATAAAGGGTTTATTAACCTTTCCTAAGTTATTAGCCTTAAAGTAGTAATTTTATAATAGCTTACTATAATTACTAGCTTCTTAATAATAAGGGCTATAAAATAACTATTTTACTTTAGATAGTATTAAGAAACTAGCTTATAGCTATAGTACTCTTAGCCCTTAAAGTGCTTAGTAGTATAATTAGTATAGTTTAAGTTAAATTCTACTATTAGCTAATATATAAACCTTCTTTCTAACTAATAAAATAAGGAAGCTAGCCTTTTAGTATTATTTATTAATACTTATTAAAGGGGGCTCTCTTTATATTAATTCTAAAAATAAGTATAGTAGTTTTTATAAAGATTCTAAAAATAGGCACTCTTAAGCTATAGTTTTCTTTATAGTAGTTTATAGCTCTTTTATTAGGGTATACTAAGGTATTTTAAGGTATACTTATTTTTTACTTAAAAACTACTTATTATATACTTAATATCCTTTATTATATTAGTATTAGTTTTCTTAATATAAAGATTCTATTACTTAAACTTTTCTTTAAAAAAGGAAATTACTTTATTTTAAAAGAATTCTATAGCTTTTATATTTAGCCTTAGTATTTTTAAGAACTTTTTATATACCCTTTTAAAGTAAGTTAAAGAGTTAAAGGAAATTAACTAAGTATTAGTATTAATATAGCTTCCTTTTAAGAAAAACTTATAAATATTTTTATCTAAGGTTAGTAAGTTAAATCTTAAGGTCTTTAAAAGTCCCCCTTTATTATAGCTATTATTATCCCTTATAAATATATCTTTTAGTAAAAGTATAAAGGTTTTTATAGAGGCTTAAAGGTTAAATTTAGTAGTTAAAAGGCTTTTTTTTAATAAAGTTAAGAAGAATTCTTACACTTTATTAATAATATTTAAAAGGCTAAAATATTATACTTATTAGATAGTTTTTTTTATAGTTTTTAACTCTTTATTAAAGATAAGGCTATCTATTAGGTTTTAATAAGGTAGTTATTTTATTTATACTAATTTTAGTTAAAGCTAAAGTTTCCCTTTAATAAATTAATATTTTATAAAAGTTCTAAGGTTTTTAATTTTTTTAGGGGTAAGAAAAGCTTTACTATAAATATAGAAATCTAAGAAATCTTTATAAAAAGCCTAAAATTAGTAAATTTATTAGATTTAGTTTCTTATAATAAAAGAAAGGCTTAAAGAAGCTAAGCTAATATTAAGTTCTTATTAGTTTTTTTTAATTATTAATATATAAGCTATTAGTTCTTATATAAGGCTTTAGAGGTGTATAAAAGAAATAGTAATTACTACTACCTATTATATATAGAATACTATATATAAGTTATTAGCATATATAGCTTATATAATACATTATAAAAGGTTATAAAAGATAATATATATAAGGTTACAGTTAAGTGCTTAGTTATATATATTAAGATTATTATTCTCTTTAGACTCTGTAGCGGAGTCCGCCTTATATTAGCAGACTCCTACTATGTAACAAAAAGTTTAATACTAATATTATATTTAGCTTTTTAAGCTTTAAGAAAGAAAAGGTATATAATTAAATATTAAGTGTATTAAATAATATTTATAAAGAGTATTAAGTTTACACTTTTAATATTATAATTATAAATATAAAGCTTATATTAAAAAACGCTTTAAATATTATTTTCCCTTTTACTTAGTAGTAGCTTTATTAATAGTATATATAAAAAAACGTTTATAACTATATTTTTAATACTTAAAATAATATTATTAAAAACCTTTAGCTTACTACTACTAATAATAATACTAATAAAAAGCTAGCTAAGGCCTTTAATTAATTACTTAAAGGTATATATTTTATATTTAAGGTATTAGCTAAAGTAATTATAGAGAAAGAGTTTAAGGTTATTTAGCTTAAGATAAAGGAGATATATAATATATATTAAAATCCTATTTTAAATTATATTAAGAAGATTTATTTACTATAAAAGTAGTAATAAATAGCTTACTTTATTAATTATTTTTAGAATTTTAGTATATTATAAAATAGTTTTATAGAAGCTACTTATAAAAATCTTAAGTCCTTTTTATTATTAAGTAAAGGCTATTTTTTTATAGTTATAAAAGTAATTAAATAAATAATTAAGAAAAATAACTATATTTATAATTATAATACTATTATTAATAAGCGTAAGTAATATTAAAAATATATTAAATTAGCTTAGCTTAGTAAGCTTATAATATAAATTTCCTACTATACTATTAAATTACTTATTAAAAAGTATAGGTTTATAAAAGCTTATAATTTAAAAAGGTAAGAGCTACCCTTTTATAATAATTCCTATACTTTTTTATAGTAATTTAGGTTACTTTATATATATTAAATATTAAAAAGGCTTTAATATAAAAAGCCTTTAATAAGAGACTTTATTTATTTTTATTAATAGCTTTATAAGCCTTTTATAAGTTCTTTATTTCCTTACTATAATATTTACTAAAGAATATTATTTAATAGCTATATATAAAGAATATTACTAATAAGATTTAATAAATTTATAACTTTATAATTATTAGTAAAACTTAAATAATAAAAAATAAAAAGCTTTTTTTAATACTATTATTATAATTATAAAGGCCTTAAGCTTAAGGTTTTTAATTACTATAACTACTATAGCTTTTATAGGTATCTTTATTATAAGTAACTTAATTATAAAGGCTTTTAGTATTATAGTTACTATAACTCTTATAGCTTAGTAGCTTTTATAATAGCCTTAAGCCCTTTAATTTAAATATTTAGTATAGCCTCTTATAGTTTAAGATTAAAATAGCTTTTATAATATAATAAGCTAAGAAGAAGATAGCCTACTATTTTAATTAAGATAGTAATAATATAGTAAATAAAATATAAAGTTATTAGAAAGCTAAGAATATACTATCTTTTAATATTAAAAGCATTATTTTTATTATATAGTTAGTAGGAATTTAATTATATTAGTAAACCCTTTAGCAGCTATAAAATAACTAATTAGCTTAATTAAAGTGTTTATTTTTAAAGAAAATACTAAAAAATATATAATTAAGTAAATTAAGCTTAGGCGCTATAGTTAAAAATTAAATATTTATTATACCTTAATAATTACCTTTATAATTTTAAGGGTGCTTTATAGTATAGTGTAAAATAGTAGAGGGGTATAAGTAAAATTTAGCCTTTTCTAAAACCAGCTAGTTATATAGGGCGGCCGCGTAAATAACATTATATAGCCGCGCGAATAGCAAAACTCTTTGATTCGGCGCTGGGCAACTTTTGGCACGACGTTGGCGTCAGCGTTTTCCTCCGAAGGCCTGTCCGCAACCAGAGAGTAGCCCCTAAAAGAAAAAAAAAAAAAAAAAAATCAGCAACCCCGCCTCTCCATCTTGTGCTCCTCTCCTCCGTCCCCCTCTTCCATGAATGCGGTGTGATGAGTCGGCTGGAGGTGCCTCAGTTCTGCTTCCCATTGTCCACTGCGTCTACACGAGGCGACGGCCAAGTCTCGGTTTGATACGCCTGCGCCGAACACCAAGACTCTGCCACGAACCTCTCTGCCGACGGCGCGACGAGCACATCCGCCATCTTCCACGACATCCGACGGCGTTCCACGACCCCCTTCACGATATACGGCGCCATAGCATTCTTGTTGCTACCTTTTTGAAATGCCCATAATCGATACGGCCAAAGACTTGGCCGCGCTCTTCGAGCAACAGGCCCAGGCCACGCCCCAAGCCATCGCCCTCGAGGACGAGACCCGATCCCTCACCTATGCCGAGCTCGACCGCGAAACATGGGCTTTGGCAGATCGTCTGCGCCAGTACGGCGTGGGTCGTGACTGTCTCGTTGGTGTGCTCATGAACAGGAGCGCGGACAACGTCATCGCTTCCCTGGCGGCCCTCCGAGCGGGCGGTGCCTATCTGGTGCTTGAGCTCGCCTACCCCGTCGCTCTGCTCCGCGATGTCATCGACGACGCGAGTCCGACGGTTATCCTAACGCAAAAGGCACATGCCAGCAACCTAGCAAATGTCAACGTCCCCGTCATCGTCGTCGACCAGCCTGACATGAGACCGGGCGCCCAGGAGCCCGTTTTGGCAGAACACTTGCCTCCGTTGCCGGCCGATGACGACCTCGACAGACTCGCCTTTGTCTCGTACTCGTCGGGCACGACTGGCAAGCCCAAGGGCATTGCCAACCCACACAGAGCCTCCGTGTGCTCCTACGACCTGCGGTTCGGACTGAGTGACCTCAAGCCCGGCGACCGAGTGGCCTGCAATGTCTTCTTCACCTGGGAGATGCTGAGGCCGCTCCTCCGGGGTGCCACCACAGTTGCCGTTCCCGACAGCGCAAGCTACGATCCCGAGCTGTTGGTGGAGTTCCTGGCCGCGCGAAAAATCACCGAGACCCTGATGACGCCGACCCTTCTGGCCACGGTTCTAGCTCGTCACCCGTCTCTGGCCGAGACCCTGCCGGAGCTCAAGTCGCTATGGCTCAACGGCGAAGTCGTCACCACCGATCTCTGCCGCCGAGCATTTGCTGCACTGCCCACCGTCCGACTGCTGAATGTGTACAGTGCAAGCGAGACGCACGAAGTGGCGGCCGGCGACATCAAGACCTTCATCGACTATGAGGCACGTGTCTGTCCCGTCGGTCCTCCGATGGATGCCGATACCATTTACATCCTCGACGAGGCCGGCAACAGGGTCGATGCGGGCATCAGCGGAGAGCTATACGTGGGAGGCCAAATGCTAGCACGTGGTTATCTCAATCTTCCCGAGACGACGACCAAGTCGTTCCAGACAGACCCCTTCTCGGCCAAGCCCAACGCTCGAATGTACCGGACAGGGGACCTGGCCCGCATGCTTCCCTCGGGTCTGCTCGAGATCATGGGCCGAGTGGGAGGCATGATCAAGACGCGGGGATACACGGTCCAGCCCGGGGCCGTCGAAACTACCATTGTGAAGCACCTCGCTGTCCGAGCTTGCGCCGTCGTGGCGAGCGGCGATGGTCTCGACAAGCAGCTGGTGGCCTATGTCGTGCCCGACAAGGGCGAGACGCGCAATCGGACTGTGTTGGTCGTGGATGAGTCGGGCTACAGTCCCGTGGCTCGTCGAGCGCTCTCCGACCACCTCGCGCACTACATGATTCCTACTCTTTGGGTGGAGCTCGAGGCACTGCCCACCCATGGTGTCTCTGGCAAGACTGACCTCAAGGCTCTGCCGCCAGCGCCGGCGCCAAAGACGTCTGCCGTCAAGGTCAAGAAGGAGCACGACACCCGTGTCAAGATGGACACCATAATCAAGACGTGGGCTGCTTCGCTCAACATCCCCACGAGCGCCATCTCGCAAAGCCACACGTTCTTCGATCTCGGCGGGCACTCGTTGACCCTGGCCGACCTGGCCGGCCGCCTGACGAGGACGTTTGGCTTCCCCGTTCCTCTCGCCCCTCTTGCCGGTACGCCGACCTTGGAAGGCCACCTGGATGTTGTCCGCGCGGCGCGGGACGGCCACACCGCCGCCGTGCAGGCCGACCTCCCTGCCGTCCTCGCCGCCGATGCCACTCTGCCCGAAGACATCAAGGGCGACGGGAAGCCCTTGTGTCGTCTGAGCGATGCCGAGACGATCCTGCTCACAGGCGCTACGGGCTACCTGGGAGCCTTCCTCCTGAAATCGCTTTTGGAAAACACGTCGGCCCAGATCATGTGTCTGATTCGTTTCACCGACCCCAACGTCGACTGCCGACCCGCAGGCATTGCACGGATTCGAAAGAACCTGATCGATCAGGGCATCTGGAACGATGCCATGCTGGAGAGGATGGAGGTGGTGCCGGGCAACCTGTCCCGAAACCGGCTCGGTCTCTCGCCCGACGCGTTTGCCGAGCTCGCCTCGAGAGTGGATGTCATTGTGCACGCCGCCGCCACCGTCAACTTGGTCTACCCTTATGCCGCTCTTCGGGGTGCCAACGTCGGTGGTACCCGCGAAATCCTGCGACTGGCCGCGCGCGGCGGCGCCACTGTGCACCACATTTCCACAAACGGTGTCTTGCCGCCCTCGAGGACGGCCTGGGCCGAGGAGGCCATGCTCGACATCGACGACGTGCCCACCAGGCTCCCCGATGGCTACGGCCAGACCAAATGGGTCGCCGAGAAGCTCGTGTACGAGGCGGGACGACGGGGCATGCATGTCAGGGTGTACCGGCCAGGCACCATCAGCGGCCACAGCGTGACCGGCGCCACCAACACGTACGATCTCCTGAGCGCCCTGATTGTGGAGTCTCTCCATCTCGGGTATGCGCCCCAGGTGGACTTTTGGCTCGCCGAAATGACGCCCGTCGACTTTGTCAGCCAGGCCATCGTCACGCTCGCCAACCACCCGAACCAGCCGTGCGCGGCGCAGAAGCCGTACCATCTCGGCGACCCGCACCCCGTGACGGCCGAGAACGTCTTCCAGAACCTGAAAGAGCTCGGCTACCCGACGGGCAGGCTGCCCTGGGACGACTGGGTGGCGCTGTGGAAGGAGAAGCGCGGTTCGGGCCGAGGCGGCGACGACCCGTTCACGGTTGACATTCTCCGCGGCGGCATGCCGACGGTCGAGACGCTGGAAATGGTGACTATCCTCGACGACGGCGCCACTCAGCCGGTCCTGGACCTCTACGGTGTCCGGCGGCCCAGGATCGACAGGGACCTGTGGGAGACGTACACGCGGCACTTTTTCGCCCGTGGATGGCTGCCTCGTCCACCCATCAGCTTCAAAGCCAACGGCGCTGCTGCGACTGCGACTGCGACTGCGACTGCGACTGCGACTGCTACGGGCCGTCTCGCTGGCCGGGTCGCCGTCATCACGGGTGCGTCGTCCGGCATCGGCGCCGCCGTCGCCGCCAAGCTCGCCCAGGAAGGAGCCCACATGGTGCTCGCAGCGCGTCGAGTCGAGGAGCTCAAAAGGGTCCAGACGGAGCTGGCCTCTTCCTTTGCCGGCAGCAAGATCCTCATCCGCCAGACCGACGTGTCGAGCAGGGAACAGGTGCAGTCCCTCATCGACACCACGACGCAGCAGCTCGGCCCCGTCGACATGCTCATCAGCTGCGCCGGCGTCATGTACTTCACCATGCTGGCCAACTGCCGCACGGACGAATGGGACCGCACCGTCGACGTCAACTGCAAGGGCTTCCTGCACTGCCTCTCGGCCACGCTGCCCGGCTTCCTGGCCCGCAAGACGGGCCACATCGTCGCCATCTCCTCCGACGCCGGCCGCGCCGCCTTCCCCGGCCTGGGCGTCTACTCTGCCAGCAAGTTCTTCATCGAGGCCACGCTGCGCGCCCTGCGCCTCGAGACGGCCGGCTCGGGCCTGCGCGTCACCTCCGTCCAGCCGGGCAACGTGGACACGGGCCTGCTCGGCATGTCCACCGATGCCGACGCCCTGCGCAAGTACGGCGAGCCGACGGGCGCCCGGGTGCTCGATGCCGAGGACGTGGCCGCCGCTGTTGTGTACGCGCTTACCCAGCCGGGCCACGTGGCCGTGAATGAGGTGCTCGTTGAGCCGCGGGACGAGCCGGCTGTGACGGCATAGACGAAGGGCGAGAAAAGGGGAAGGGAGCGGCACGCGTCGGTGTTTTCTTGTTCTTTGGGCATTGTGGTCTTGACGTACAATGGGATTCGTAGACGTGTCAAGGGCATGGTATGAGGATTTCAAAGTCGGCATGCCATTTAGTTTGGCAATTGTCAGGCAGAGGCGTAGCTTCCCGCTTTGCATCATTAAAATAGGCCGTCCTGAGGCCATCCTGTGGAGACGTTTGTGATTACAAATTTCATTAGTTAATAAGAATAGAATACTCTTTAGCGACAATGACGAGGTCTTAATGTATTATGATTTATTACAGCGTGTTGGCGTGGTGTTGTGAGACTTTGTGTATAGAGGTGGGGTGTGGCGCGGTTTCTTCAGGATGTAGCCAGATTCCCGGCGCAATGGAAAGCCCTCTTTCGGCGGGGAAAAGGTTCAGCGAGATTGGAAATGTTCGTAGTCCAAGAGGTTCAAGGTTAGAAAGGCTAGCCAAGGCAAAAGAGGTTCCAAAGTGTCAAGAGGGTCAGCCAGGGCAAAAGCGGCCAAAAAGGTCAAAACGGCCAAAGGGGTCGGAGGCTCCGCCCGCCTCTCCGATGCCGAGAAATTCGCTGCAGCCAGACAGTCTACTATTCGATTGCCTCGCCACGGGGACAACGCCCTCGTCCCGCAACTTGTGTGGCGTGGCATCCAAACCAGGCAGGAGGCAAAGGGGGAAGTAAAGAGACTACAAGGTTCTGCATGAGCTAAACGCTAACATAACTATCACAAGTGATGAAAGAGCTATCGAATGTTGAACATGACGGGATTCCTCGGTCCCTCCTCAGCCAGAGCCCTCGGACCGCGACGCCGTAGTATCTAGCCTCATATCTCAGGCATCTCACACATTTTGTGTGTGCAGATCGCATTCTCTCTTATTTTAGATAGCAATTCCATGCTGGGGAGGGACAGCCACGCACGTGACCCAGCTGTGTGGGTGACCCAACATCTCCCGCCGAAAAGCAAAGCCATGAGACGGCATCCGTCTCCAGGACGCATCCAGCAAAGCAACACCAACACCGCGCGCGACTACTCCCCATCGTCAGCCTCCTCGTCAAACGGGTCTTCGTCCTGCAGCTCGTCCTCCTCATCGGCGCGTCGTGCCCGCCGCCGCGCCACGGCCTTCTTGTCGACTCGTCTCGCCGCGTGCAGCTCCGACCTCACGCTCCTGTACTGCCCGCACGACGTGTCCAACTTCAGCCGGCAGAGCTGCAGTCCCGCCACATACCACACGAACTTGCTGTTGCTTCTCTGGTACCGCGTCATGGCGTACGACGCCTTGAGCAGCGCCCAGGTGTTATAATGGGGGTTTTGGATGCCGTCCTGCAGGAGCGTCCGGATGAAGGGGGACGAGTCCAGCTGCTCGAGCGGCCGGATCTGTTGAAACTTATCGTGGAAATACTTGACGGTGTCGGCGAATTTGTCGTTGGCGTCTTCGATTCCCGAGCGGGACGACCATTCCTTGAAAATGGCCTCGATATCCTCGCGCAGTTTATCCCGGAGCTGCTTCCATTCGGGGTTGGAGCCGTGCTGCCTGTCGTAGGCGTTGAACCGGGACGTTAGGTCCGCGTCATACCATTGCTTGTTTTTTTGGTTCATCGATTCATGCAGATCCGTCAGAACTGCGTTGACGGTGGTCCTGGCGACAGCCTCGAGGTGCTTGAGGATGTGGTCGGCGGAGTTCTTGCCGGTTGCACCCCTGAGATTCTGGGGCATGGGCAGGTCCCAGGCTTTGAGAAGAGCATGCCAGTCCTCCTCGGTGAATATGAATCCCTGCTTGGCCTGATCGACCAGAAAACCGAGCAGCGTGCTCAGGAGGATGATTTTCGGGCTCGAAACGCTCCCCATTATGCGGCACAACTCTTCCTTGTAGTTGGTGCAGAGGCCCAGCATGGGCTGCTGCATGTTGAACATGATGCCGTCGTACACCAGTCGCTCGCAGATCTCGTCCTCGGTCCGAGCCTCTTCCCGGACCTGGCTCATCGGAAGGTCAAACTTGTCGAGCTTCGGGGGCTGCACATCCTGCGCGAAGTCCGGGGGTGCGTTGCGGAAGTTTTCGACGATGTCTGGGGCCCAGCAGATCAAGGCCTTGTCCCCGTCATAATCACCGCCGGACAGCTTGTCTGCGAGTGGCCTCTTGCCCTTGATGGAGAAGACGATGACGTCCTTGAGATGCCGGAGCCGCGGATGCGACACGACCCTGACGCGCTGGATGTCGCTGGGCAGATGGGCTGGCACGCGCCCGACGAGGATGTCCATGCCTTCCAGCTGAGTGTCGGAGAAGCCTTCCACCTGGTACTTGTCGGAAAAGGACACATGGACCTCGTTCTCCTCCAGGACGCCGTCAAAGTCGACGACTATGGGCAGATAGGCCATACAGGGCACCTGTATGTTCATCTTGGTCTCGAGCTTCTTGGCCATCTGTTGACCCAGCTGCCAGCACTGTTCCTTGAGAAACTGGCACTCCCTGGGAACAAACCCGGCATCTACGAGACAGGCGATGATGTCTTCTTTGCGTTGCGGAAGACCACCCATGACGGCAGCTTGGTCGTCTGGCGAGACTGCCGCGTCGGACCTCGAGCCGCCCTGCTGTTGCAGCCATGACAGAAGTTCCAGGGGATCATCCATGGCATCCTTGAGTTGGTTCAGGCTGGCCAGGAGACCATTTCGGAGATGCTTTGCGAGGACGGCCCGCATGAGCGTCGGGTCCTCGGCCTGAGCTTCAAGCAAGACGATGAACTGTTGATTCAAGGTCGCAGGCTTGACTTTTTTAGGCCACGAGTGTATTTCCAGCGTGCGGTGGTGAGCATCGTCATAGCTGCACTCCCATTTTCTTTGCGAAGGGTACGTGACGATCCAGTCGCCATCCTTGTCGTCAATGTCCGGAGGCGTGTACTTATCGACCACCCACATGCCCTTTGCGCTGCCAAACCGCCCTTGGAAGGCGCAGGGAACGTCGTTGAGACCCAGTTTCAACGTGATGTTCCGGGCAAGACTGGGAGACATGCGGCCGATTCCGTCATTCATGGGGAACTCGCCTATGTCCTCGGAGCAATGATGTATTTGGCTTTTGTTCAGCACAACCGTCGCGGTGGTGCTTGTGAGACCTAGACGTGCTTGTCAGGACGGGGGCATTGCTGTCCAGGGGACCCGGTTCCTGAAGCAGGAACGAACGGAATCCCCCAAAACTAAAGAAAAGAAAAGAAAAGAAAGATGAAGAAAAAAGAAGGAATAAATAATAACAATAGTCATAAAAACAAATAATCAAAAAAAAAAAAAAAAAAAAAAAAAAAAAAAAAAAAAAAAAAAAAAAAAAAAAAAAAAAAAAAAAAAAAAAAAAAAAAAAAAAAAAATTAGGCTCGTATCTTACTCAGGGAAATCCTCGAAAAGAGCTTGGGAACCTGTTGATTGGTCGTCTTCAAGTCCCCAATCATCCAACTCATCATCTGAAAAAGGCTCACTCTCACCCTCCGGTCAAGCGTCTTGGCGTCTTCATGCGGCGGCAGCGACCCGTCGGGGCTGGTGCGGAAGCTGTCTCCATTGCAGGCGAACAAGATAAACGTATACCACGACTCCCTTGACCCGGCTGTTCTCCGTTTCTTGGTCTTTACGTCGTCCCTTTTGCAGAAGAATACAGACCACTGTCTGCCGAGGAAGTAGTGCTCCCCCTTGATCCACCACTCCGCGATGGAATCGTCGGGGCAGCCAGTCGCTTTTTTGACATCACTCATGGACGGCATGGATATCTCGAGGAACCTGTCACTTCCGAATCGGCGATTCAAGCGGTTACTGGTCTGCGCGTGCAAGGGGTTGAGTTTGAGAGTGAACAACGGTCCGTCGGGGTCACTATTGGGGACCATTTCTCCAGTGTACCGTATGGCGTCGCGGTCGGACAGACAAGGATTCAGGGCGTTGTTCCAGTCGTTATTGCTTGTCGCCTCGGGCAAAGGCGTGCGTTTGAAAACTTTATGCTGCAACAGATTCTCTCGGAGCTTTTCTTGCCGAAGCCATTCCTCCGCCTCACCGTACGGGATGTCCGTCTCGTCCAGCTTCGCGCCGCAGTGGAGAGCACATCGTGTAATGTCCCACACAACTGGCAGTGGTGCGTTGTTGAAATTCCCATTCGCAAACTTGGCTAGGAGCAGCGAGTCAGGTTAGTTTCGACGGGAGTGCTCGACGGCGGGATGGCCTTACGAAATACGCCTCTCAGCCTCCGTTGCCATTTATGCGACGCGAGCCTTGGTTCTATTTCAAAGTCGGAATCTGTCAGCCATTCCTGGGAGGTGTGGTAGTCGGAGGGGCTCCCTTCGGGGCTCCCTTCGGGGCTCGGGACGATGTCGGTGGAGAAGGATGTGTTTCTGGAAGATGCAACGGACAAGTTGCCGATCGGTGAGAATGAAGAATTGTGGGACACGATGGCGGTGCTGGAGGTGCCGGTGCTGATGCTGGTGGACGAAGTGAAGGACATGTTCGGATCCGAGGATGCAACCCGGGAGATGACTGTGGGCTTGGTTTGTTCCCGGGTCGGAGCAATCCAGCCGTCGGTTGCGGGCAGAGGGGTCGTCGATCTCGAGGGGATGCCGTCTATCTTGTCGTATGTCTCAGACAACTGCTTGATAGACCGGCATCGGGCTCTCTTGGATTGGTGAGAGTGGCCGGCCGACACCCTCTTTCGCTCCATTTGGCCAGCCGAGAGCAGCGGGCTGGACGGAGCAGTTTTGGGTTCGAGAAAGGAGCATAGCCAGGATGACGAGCCGGACGCAAGAAATGAGGATGGCCCAACTGGTAAAGGACAAATGACGAAGGCCGATGAGAGCCTATATGATGGGTGAGGAGAGTCAAATGATGAAAGTTAACGATGAAAGCTAAGCGATGAAGTCGGAGCAAAAAAAAAGGGGGGGACGGGAGGGGAGAGAGGCAGGGAAGCAGAGCACAGCAAAAACAGCAGAGCAGAGCAGTCGAAGCAAAAAAGGGGGGAAAGAGAGGCAGGGAAGCAGAGCAGAGCAGAGCAAAGACAGGCAACGATGATGAAGCAAGATGCACTGCCCGATCCGGAACAGAGTCGACGAGCGATTGGTGCAGCGGGCGGCTCGCAAATCGGGAGCGGCCGAGCGATGGACGCTATCGAATGTGGAGAGGTGACAAAACGGTTGGATTCCGGGCGTTTTTAGTGTCTGTCACTAGTGTGAGGCGGGAGGCGGGAGGCGGGAGGCGGGAAGTGGGAGGTGGGAAGGTGGGAAGGTGGGAAGGTGGGAAGGTGGGAGAGGTGGAGGTGCCACGTGATGGCTGGGCGCTTCAGCTCTGTGCAGACACCGGCAGCGCGGCCGTGGTTCCCTGCGGTTCCCGTACCCGGGGACGCGCCATTCCGTCTGCCTTCACGCTTAAGAGTTACAGAAAGTCTGAGAGAGTCTGAGAGAGTCTGGCAGAGAGTCTGACAGAAAGTCTGACAGAAAGTCGAACAGAAAGTTTGCTCTGTCTCAGCGCGGGCAACGGCCAGTGCGGGGCAGCTGGCCAGTGCTCTGCAGCCGACCAGCCACTCGCCATGGAACATGGAACCGCCCGCCTTGGCACTGTCGACACTGGGCCGTGTGCTAGGCGTGCCGCGCGCTTCACCGTGCGAGCGCGCACGGGCGCACTTGCCGCCAACCGGCAGCTGGCAGTTGGCAGTTGGCAGTTGGCAGTTGGCAGCTGCAATCCCACCTCCAACGGCGTCTCGGCATTCGGCATTTCTTTCGCATTGATCCGCTTCGAGCTGCAGCACACGCCTTCGACATACAGTTCTCCTGCTCCGAGGCCAACAAATGGCTCTCTGTTTCATTTGCCCGCCACAGGAACCAGACACTTTCTTGACTCAACCGGCGTTCCCTCCCGAGTCCCTCCCTCCCTCGCCGACGCCGCGACTCCTCGCCCCCTTCGCCCCTCCCCCCTCTTTCGCCCGCGAGCAAAGTGTCACCTTGTCACCTGCGCCATGGCCGAGCCTGCCGAACCCAACAAGGCAATTTCCGTGGACGATCTGACCCCAGAGGAAGCAAGTCGCATCATCCACTCTCATCGCAAAGTCCGATATGGTACGTCGCGTTCCCCAGGGTTCCCAGCATGGGGTTCGCTGATTCATCACTCCGTTGCTCCACGATCCCTTCCTCTTCCTCTTCCTCCTCCCCCTCCTCCTCCTCTTCCTCTGCCGACTCCGTCTCTCCCTCGTCTCGGCGGCGTTCGATTCTCCGACTCCGTGGCTAAAGACCTTGTTGGGACCTCATAACCTGCAGGCACTGCATGCTGGCCCTGTCGTCAGCGCAAGGTGAAATGCGACAATAAGCAGCCGTGCGAGAATTGCGTCAAGAGGGAACATCCGCATCTTTGTTCTTACAAGCCCAATCGCTCCGTCGCCAACAATGGTGCTTCGTCTTGTTCTCCTTCGCCTGCTTCCTTGGCCCTCCAGAGCATCCAGTCACGAAAGCGAGCGCGTTCGTGTTCCGATGGCCGCGCCGGCGTTCGCAAGTCCGAGACCGGAGATGGCTGGTCCAGGACGATAGGTACGTACCCGGACCTTTTGCCTTGGCTGGACATGACTTGACATGAGTACCTGGCAGGTATCACGACTTCTTTGGACGACGGCGAACCCGCGGGAGACCGCTACCTGGGCCAGAACAGTATCCCCGCTTTACTCCGAGAGCAATCTTCATCCAATGAAAGGAATGATAATGTTGACATTCGGCAGGACATGCGGTCGATTCTCGGTCTGGATACATCGGCGCCGTTTCCTCTCATGTCGTCGCAGCATCTGCACAAACTGGGTCAAGACATTTCCGCCCAACTGCCATCTGATCGCGAGGTTATGAAGTACGTGACGTGGGCAAGAGCCCCCGCGCCTGCCTCTCTGTTGGTTGCACGGCATTTCATTGCCCGAGTCCTGGTCCTGACCCCTTGCTCAGATTGTTTCGCACGTACAAGGAGATTCCCCAGCCTTTCTGGGGCTTTGTCTACGACATTGACGATTTTGAGTCAAAACTCATGATATACCTCGAAGCCCGATCCCGAAACGCCTCCTCCAGCTCTGTGCGGCGCTCCCGACCAGTGTCTGTCTCATGGCTTGGCATTCTCTTTGCCGTCCTGGCCGTGGGTTCCCAGTATCACGAATCGCCCTATCATGTCCGGACGCGCGATTCACAGAAATACATGCAAATCTCGATTCATTTCTTACGGCTGGGAAACTTCCTGTTGAGGTATCGATTCACCTTGCGCTCTTGCGCCACATGTTTGCTGCTCATCTTTGCCGGAGCGGCGAGCTAATAGCTCATGGCCAGGCCCTCGCTCGAATCCATTCAAGCCTTGCTCCTCACCGGCTTTGTTCTGCTCAACGACATGAAGGCGGAAGCTTCCTGGGCGTTGACGGGGCTCACGTGCCGCTTGGCGCAGTCCTTGGGCCTACATCGCGCAACGTCCCCCCTCGAGGGCCGTGACTCTCTTCCGTCTGACGCCAAGGCGAAGCAAATGATCAGAAGAAGGCTGTGGTGGACATGTGTCTGGCACGACACTCTCACGTCTCTCTCATTCGATCGGTAATGATGATGATGAAGAAGAAGAAGAACAAGATGAAGAAGATGAAGAAAAAGAAGAAGATGAAGAAGAAAATGCACAATCCCTCCTGCCGTTTATCCTCCATCTGCATCATGCCAAGATTGACTGACAAAACCCACGTCCAAAGATGCCCGATGACCAACTTTCCGAGTTGCGAGATACCCGTCAGCTCGGATGCGACACCCGGAGCAGACGCCGCGCACAAGTACACCTACCTGGAAATGATGTACCATCTCATCGAGATCATCTCGCGCCGCCTGAATCCCGACGCCACCGCAACGTCCTCGTACCGCCAAATCGTAGACAACTGCGAGGCCGTCGAGCATCTCCGCCGCCGGTCTCTCCCGCACATGCAGGACAAGGACAAATGCAAAACGGCCCTGCACCGCCTGCAGTACTTCGCCATCCGGCTTCACACGTCCTTTGTCATCTCCGTCGCGTGCCGGCCCGCGCTGAGGCGCACCGTTGACTTTGACCCCGGGCAGAGGAAGGAACTCGCCGACCGATGCAAGGACAACCTGACCGAGACGGTGCGCATGTTCCTTGCCATGCACCAGCTGTCCGTGATTCCGACCCGCAGCTGGGCCTTTACGTACCACGGACTCTCGTCCGCCCTCCTGCTGGGCATCCTGTGCGAGACCAAGACGGACCCCGAGATCCGCCAGCTGCAGGGAGACCTGATCGACGCCCTTTCCGCCACGGCGGCCAAGAAGGCAAGCCCCCCGGAGCCTCACATCGCCGTGAGCGACAAGGACATTGAGCTGTCGGGCCCGCTGTGGCGAGCGCTCACGGCCCTCAAGAACATTTACGAGCACGGCAACGTCATAGGCTCCGTCGTGAAACGCGATGGCGAGCCGTCCGCCGGCGGCCCCGGCACGCGAACCCCCCTGCCCTCCTCGTTTCCCACGACTGCCAACCCGTCCGGATCGACTCTTGTTCCGCAAGCCCAAGTCGCCTACGCCGCATCCCGAGCCAGCGATCCCCACAAGGACGCTGCGCTCGCCATGGCCGAGCTGCAAAATGGTGCTTCCTTGCACGATTTCCCGGGGTAAGCGCAGCGCGTTGTGTCTCCTCCCGACGAGACGGGTCATCTAACCCGGGTGCAGGTTATCCTACGCACAACCGATGCCCGTGAACCTGGGTCTCGAGGGCGGCCTGCCGGCCTTGACGGTCGATCAGACGCACCTGATGGCGCCGATGGACCTCTACGATTCCATCTGGGGCGGTACGCATGAATATGCCTTTCTCTCTCTCTCTCTCTCTCTCTCTTTTTTTTTTTTTTTTTTTTTTTTTTTTTTTTTTTTTTTTTTTTTTTTTTTTTTTTTTTTTTTTTTTTCCCTTTTTTTTTTCCTTTTTTTTTCCTTTTATTCTTTTTCCTTTCTCTTTCTTCTCTCTTTTTCTCACTTTACTTTATTTATTTTATTCATTTCTTCTCACCCCGCTAACCGTCCCAGAATCCCCCGACCCACTCGCCGACATGGTCACCATGAACTTTGACTTTATACCGCAGCCGCCGCCCGGACAACCACATCAGCAGTATCACTTTTGACGAGGCTGCTTGTTTGCCGTCTTGGCGGGGATGGCTGTTTGTTCTTAGCGGCATGTTTGGATGTATTTATGTGGGTTTGCATTGGTATTTGTGTATGTACGTCGGTAGGTCTGTATGTATTTTTTGTAGGTATTTATACATGAATTTATGTACATTTTGCATGGATTTCTGTCCTATGTAATTACTTACCTTTATATTCTTATCCAATTACGCCAGCCGACCTTGGCATTTTATTCCATGTATACATGTTCACAATTTCAAACCGCCGCGTAATTTCCAAGTCAAGGTGTTTTTAGTTTTTGTCATCGTTCCCCCTTATGTCAGGGTTATGTGTGCACTGTTTTTTGTTCTTCGGGCCAGCCTCTTGCCTCGACAAACATGTGCCCCGTCTCAGCGCCGAAGCGAGCACCACTCAAATCCCGTCGTCAGTGCTCTCTTTGATCATCAGCTCGCCCGGGCGAGGTCAGATCGCCCAGAGGTTACGCGTGCGCGAAACGCATCCGGGCGACAAATCAGTGCTCATCATCCGACTTTACGTGGCGACAACCAGAAACTGGAGCGCGGGGCGGTCAAGAAAGCAAAAGTGGGAAAGGGAAAAAGGAATCGCTGTGTTCGTGATGTGTTCTATATGTATCATCATTTTAACTTTCTTTTTTTTTTTTTTTTAATTTGGTTTTATTGGTATCCTTTTTTTTTTTTTTTTGGTCTTCGGCCTCCTTACTTCTTACGCCTCGACGTACTCGATACAATCTTCTTTTTCAAATGCTTGGGCATCTTGTCTTTTCTCTTCTCGCGCTTCGCTTCCTTGACTGCTTGCTTGTGTTGCTGTTTCTCGTTTAGCCATCTGTTTTGGGACATCATGTTTAGGCATCACGGGGCGTGTACGAACCTTTTTCTCGTCCTTGTCCTCAAACTTGCGCCCGCGGGGACGGCTCTTGTCGAAGCGACTCTCGTCTCCAGAGTCTCCGCTGGACAGACTAGCGCCGTCTTGTGAATCGTTCGAGTCACCGTCCGAATCGGAAGAGGCCTCGTCTTCGCCGTGGTCGCCCTCGCCCTTGCCCTGCACGACCTGGTCGGCCAGGAGATTCTTGTAGACCAGGTCGTTTCCTTGTCCCCGGTTGAGCTTCTGGGCGTCGTTCTCCATGTTGTAGACTTGCTCTAGCGTTTGCGGGATGTACTGGTTTCGGAAAACCTCGTTGTCCACTTCCAGCTCGGCGGCAGCGGCTTCGTCGTCGTCGGCGGCAGTTTCGCGCGTCTGGTAGAGCGTCTCGAGCGACTCGCTCAGGCCGGGCTCTTCCGAGGGACCCTCGGCGGCGGTGATGAAGTTGAAAATGGCGCGATCGGAAAGGGTGTCGACGCCCTTGCGGCGGAAAAAGTCGCCGACGTTCTTGATGTCCATGCGCAGGAACTCGAGAGAACGGGGGTGATCGGGCTCGACGCTCTGAGACACATCAATGATGTACAGCAGGCCCTTGTGATAGAGAATGTTGTACTCGCTCAAGTCGGCGTGTACCAGCCGACACACGTGGTACATTTTCCGCATTACGCCGAGCAGCTGGATGTACAGACTCCTCCACTGCTGCTCGACATCGTCTCCGGCAAGAACGGCATCGCGCAGACGAGGATATGCCCAGCCCTTCTTGTCGCCCAGGAAGCCCATGACAAGGACGTGTAGCTTGAGGGTGATGGGTTCGGGGCAGGGGATGCCAGCGTTGTGGATTCTGCGAAGGTTGCGGAACTCCTTTTCGGCCCAGAGCTTGACCATCTTGCGGTTGTTGCCCTTGTCGAAGCCGCCCTTGAAGCGGTGCTCGCCGGTGATGTATCTCTCTCGGTCCTTGAAAACAAGAATGGCCGTCTTGTAGACCTTGATGGCCTTTTGCATCACGTCGCCCGTCTTGTCGTCCACCAGGACGGCGCCGTAGACATTGGCTTCTTTGCCAGTGCTGATGGCACCGTGGACCTCGCTCACGTAGCCGCGGTTGATCATCTGCAACAGGATCATGCGGGTACGCTGATCCAGTACCTGTTCGCTCGTGGCACGATCGGCCTTGTCTTTGTCCTTGTCCTCGGTTTGCTTGACAGAATCAAGGCGGATCTTGGCAGCGTGCTTGGACAAAGTAGCCACTTGATCGTCCAGGCTGGCAAACGTGTTAGCCGTGGGCTTTTGCTGGTTCGACCGCGGAAGAGCGGCGCCTCCATGAGCATTGTCGTGTAGTTGACGCTGTCGGTTGAAGGTTTTGGTCAGATCTCTTGCGTCTGCGGCCCATTCCTCTTCGTCGACATCGTCTTCTTCTTCATCTCGGAAGATGTCGTCTAGGTCGTCGTCGTCGTCTTGGATGAAGGCTTCGGGATCGTGAGAGCCACGACGGGCCATGCGATCTTCCAACGGGACCTCCTGCGCTGGTTCGACATAGCCCTGGTTGGCCGTATATGCGAATGGGGGTTCGTGGGGAGCGGCCGGTGATGGAACTGGTGGCGAGTCTTGGGGCATGATGATGGCGGGTGGTACGAGGCAGCTGGGCTGCTGCTTGACCCGAGTGTTGATTTTTTTTTATATATATTTTTCTTTCCTTCTTCTTTCCTTCTTCTCTCCTTCTTCTTTTTTTTTCTTCTCCTTGATGCGAATCTGTGGTCATCCAAGACTGGAGCGACGGCCAAGCAGTTGTGTAATAAATATGCCAGTCGTTTTTTTTTTTCTCCCTCTTTTTCTCTTGGGCATGAACCCCACCATTCGGTGCTCAAGTTGCCACCACACTGACCACACTGCCCCACACTGCCCCACTCTTCCCCTCTTCCCCCTCGACCTTCTCTGTGCCCGTACCGCCCACTGCGCCAAGGTCGAGTGGTGACTCATGGAGTCGTGGCTGGACCCGGCAGCTCTCCCAGTCTGCTTATTCATCACAATGCTGCTAAGATCCCCTGGTACGGCGGTACCTGGCCGATCTCCACCTGGCTTCCCCAGGCATCTCCAGGCATCCCCCCGTGACCAGACCAGCCCAGCCCATTTATTGGTCCCAGCCAGTCCGTTCCTGAACCCCAGCGGCCCAGCCTCTACCGTTCCCAACCTCCATGTCTTTCTCGCGCCGATTCCCGATTCCCGATTCCCTTCTCGCATCTTGATCCTCCTTGTCATGTCGACTCCCAGCACGCCGCCGTGATGTCGAATTCAATTCGCGGTGGCTGAGGTGAGACTTGACTCAGCCGGCCTCTCCAAAAAGATCCGGGGAGAGACAAACGTGCTCATCTCTCAACAGTTGCCATGCGATGCAACCTACCCTTGCCCCGATGTCTTCGACTCCTTCGACTCAAGGGCGCGCTGGCGGAGCGGGTTCCGCGCTTGCTTTCAACATGTCTTGGTGTTTGCTGTATTTCGCCAAACGTTGAGGAATGTGTCTATATTGGAATGTCGTCCTGCCTCCACCGACGGCGTCATTATGCGGCGAGCCTTGTTCAACCCGGCATTCCTCGCTTCAGAAACGACGTATTCATGGTCATATTTTAACGCCCAGATTCAATGCGTTTGAACATGGAAGCAGAGGACCCTGGGAAGATCGGGAGCATCGTTGAATTTCTCTTTTCTCTTTTCTCCCTTCTCTTTTCTCCCTTCTCCTCCCTTTTCTCTCTTCCTTCTTCTTTTATTTTTATCCTTTTCGCTCTTCTCGCCCCCTTTCTCCCTTGATTCTTCTTCGTGGTCCACGACGTCTTTCTGCCTCATTAGATCTATTCGGTCCGTCAGCACAAGCCTAGAGTGTCCAGGACTACGCTCAACCACACCGTCCGGAACATCATGAAGGTCTGCATCGCCGCCACCGTTTGCGCCGCACTGGCGGAGGGAGCTGCGACTGGTACATGGAACTCCTCGACGCACCAACTGCAAGCGTCCAAGTCCAGTGGGAAAGAGTTTACTCTGCAGCAAATCAAGAATACGAATTTTACGGGCCGAGATGGTGCCATGGCCTTTATGCGTGCGCACATGAAATATGCCCAGAAGCTGCCTGATTCCGTCTTGAAGGCCGTAAATATCAATGTTGGATTGCGCATCAAGCTCAAAGCTCTCCAAAAAGGTACGAGAATTCAATGTTTGGCGAACGGGGCCTCGAGACAGGCCACCCCTTCACGTAGCTCACTGAGAAAATCTTCAACGCCATCTAACACCTTTGGAATAGACGGGGCACAGAAAGGGACCGTGGCAGCATTTCCGACACCGGGTTCAGACGCCGAATACGCAGTTTTGGTTGGAATCGGCACACCGCCTCAATTAATCCCATTGAATATAGATACTGGATCGGCCGATTTGTATGTGACAAAGGGTGTTTGTGGAGCAATGCCAAGTTCTCTTATTTCTTTCTTTTTTTTTTCCCGTCTCTTTTTTTTTTCTCACTAACCTTTGCCAGTTGGACCTTCTCCACAGATACAGATCCACGGATGGTCAACGGCCAGACACTATACCGTCCTCGTCTCTCATCAACAAGTAAGCCCATTGACGGAGATACTTGGAGCATTCGATATGGGGACGGTGCTGGTGCGTCCGGCATCGTGTATGAAGACACAGTACAGATGGGAGGCCTGCATGTCTACCATCAGGCGATCGAGTCGGCCACTTCTGTTTCAAGAGACATCACAAACGACCGATTTGTGTCGGGCATCATCGGCTTGGCGGATCACTCGGCCAACACCATCAGCCCGGTAGCGAAACGTACCTTTTTTGAAAACATTCGAGACCAGCTCACGCTGCCCGTCTTCACCGCGAATCTCCGTTCGCAGGCCCCCGGAAACTACAACTTTGGTTATATCAATCACGCGGAGCACACGGGCCGTGTACACTATACTCCCATTGACCGCTCCAGCCCGCTCTGGAAGATCTCGACATCTGGCTATCGGGTTGGCAGGCAGCGGTACCGCTTCAAGATGGAGGCCATCGTCGATACGGGGACATCCTTGATTTTGCTCCCGCAGGACGTGGTGAACAAGTACTATGCCAAAGTCAGGGGCTCTTTTCTCCACCCGGACTTGGGCATGATGGTGTTTCCCTGTTCCACCAAGGTCCCCGACTTCTGGATCAGCATTGGCTCGTACAATGGCAGACTTCCCGGACGGTACATCAAATACGCCCCCATCAATTTTCGGTACTGCTTCGGCGGCATCCAGTCGTCCTCGGACATGCCATTTTCTGTGCTCGGGGATGTCTTTCTCAAGGCGCAATTTGTGGTTTTTGATTATGGCAACTCATCCGTGGGATTTGCCAACAAGAAGCTGGGCCTTTGAAACCAACAAAACACGGCGGACTTTTCGAGGGCACGACGCGCATACGATAATGATGAGATGACGGCCTTTTTTTTTTTCTTCAAAAAATTTCTTTTTTTCTTGTCCTTTTCTTCTTCTTTTTGCCCTCTTCAAGACCCCATCTATAATGCGTTTGACTACTAAAACTATGATGTGGTCAACTTTTGAGGATTCCTCTTGAAGATGGTCCGACTCATGCCTACCCTAAGAACAGACGACCCCCCTTTCATAGACGACCTTCAGATACCCTTTAGAAGCCATCTACTTGGACGAAGCCCGCTCATACACGTCCCCAAGCGTGGAATACCACTTCTCAACAATCGCCTTTCCCATGCCCGCGGTAATCATGTCCTCTCCCGCCTCAAACCCCCTCCTGACGTCGTCCATAAACTCTTCGACCGAAAGAGCCTGCTTATTCTTCTCCTTCTTGTTGTCGTCCGGATCCTCCCGATCGCGATGCAGATCCGTGCCCACCAGCGGTGGCGCAATCTCCACAACCTTGACCCTCGATCCTTCCTGCCGCAATTGGCTTCGCAGGTTCAGACTCCAGAAATGCAACCACGCCTTGGTGCCATTGTATACGGGGGTGACGACGGAAAAGGGCACAAAGCCCAGCACGCTGGACACGTTGACGACGAGTCCGCACGGCCGCGTCTGCAGGTGCGGGAGCAGCGCCAGCGTGAGATGCAGAGGTCCCCGGATGTTGACGTCGATTTCCTGGTCCGCCTTGGCCAGGAAATCGGCGGCATCTCCCTGGAGGACCTCTAGCGGGCGCTGAATGCCGGCGTTGTTGACGAGGCAGTCCAGGTCAGGGTGCTCCTTGGTGATGCGGCTCGCGAAGGAGGCCACGGAGGCGGTCTGGCCGACGTCAAGGACGTAGTAGCCCGCGGCGCCAATCTGGCTGGCCGTATCGGCGAGGTTGGACTCTGTGCGGCCGAGGAGGAGGACCTTTTTGTGCAGGGAAATAAAGTACTGGGCGAGGGCTTTGCCGATGCCGCCGCCGGCGCCGGTGATGAGCGCACAGGTGAAGTCGGGATACGAGGGCATGATGAGTTGTATAGCAATTTTTATTTTATTTTATTTCTTTCCGCCCGGCGTTTTTCTGTGAGAGGCGAGGCGTCAAGAACGACGAGTGATTTGGACCGGCAGGTGTGGACGGGGGGTTACTCTACGCCCAGAAGATGTCTCGTGTGGAGAAGAATTCCGAGTTCAACGCCATCATGTCCGCTCCCAAGTGTCTACGTCATAGACCAATTGGCCAACTACACAGCCCATCAGATGTCGTACCCTTTGGACCGAGCAACGCGTTCAAAATGCGCGCGTGGCATGCTTACGAGCCTATTCCGGCATGAAGCCGAATGGGGACGGCGATGGTCCCGGACAAGGGACTGTCCTGAGCCGCGCCATGTGCCGGTTACTGGGTGATGTCTTGGGAAGGGCGCGTGTACATGGGGGTTTGGCGGTTGGAGGCCAGTTGTGCGGACCGTTGCGGGGTTTTTGTTCCTTGTGGTGTATTGGAGCTTGTTTCTCCGTTTTTTATGTATTTCTGGGAGCTAGCTACACCAGTTGTATAAAACCTGTTTTTAAAAAAAAACTAAAAATTAAAAATGGATAAAACATAATAATAATAATAAATAAAGACAAAAAAAAAAGAGAAGAGAAGAAAAACAAAAGTAACAAGAAAGAAGAAAGAAAAAGCGTGCATTCAACAGAGGCCTCATGGGGATCTCCATGACCGTCCTGCTCGGCACAGGAGCCGTCAGCAGGGCGATGACTCGAGGCTGACGGCTGCATGATCCGAGGGCACTCCCGACTGACGTGGCTGTGCGGGGCGGCAGCTCGTCGGTCGTCAGGCTTGCGGAGGGGTGACGTGCCGCCGGGGCTGTGGCTGTTGCGCGTTGCCGTTGCCCGAGCTGAAGCTGCGTGTGCGGAAGCGGACTGCCTGTGGCTGACGAGCTGCCGCGGCATGTGGGCACATGTGCAGTGGCTCGCCTGCTGACTGGCCCCGGCCGCGCGCCACGCCGATGACGCCCACTAACCGCTCTCTGTGCGCTCTGTTGAGGGAGGGATTAACCCTCCCAGAAAAGTGGGGTTTTGCTGTGAGGGAGAACAGAGATAAAGGGAGGTAGCTCTGAGAAGAATAATTAGCTAGATAATAACCCTAATAATACACTCTTTTTAAGGCCCTAAGTGGCCTTTTGCTAGCCTTTGTTATCTGGCTTATCATCCCCTTTTATAGTGATAAGACTGGGACTTAACTTAATTGTTTTTAAATATTAATTATTGAGCAGCTTAATAATACTAAACGCAAAATTCAATTCAACACATTAGTTAGAGACAAAAACCTTAAACATAGATGATGCAAATATAGCTGCAGTTGTTATATTGATTAATTAAGATAATATAGGAATTAATAGTAGCTGCAGTTACAACTGAAAAACGGGAAGAATAATAGCTATAGTTGTTAGTGGCTGCAGTTATAACTAAAATTTAGGAAGAATATAATAGCTACAGTTGTTAACATTTCGTTAGCTGCGGTTAATATATTAAAGAATGGGAATTAATAGCTATTTAGGTTAATACTTTAAAAAATAGGAATAATTATTATTAACTTCAGTTAACACTCTAAATAATAGGAAGAAAGGTTGCTTACTTATAATGTAATAGATTTCACTTAAACCTTACTTTTCTCACTTAAGGCTTACTTTAAAGTTCTAGACTAAAACCTATAGAATTTCCCCCTAACTAACTTAATTTATCTGCTTATTAACGTTTTTACCTCTTAACTTCTTCTTCTTTTTTCTTTATAGGTTGCAAGAAAATGTTAATAATACTTTATATCTTTTTCTAATATATTAAAAGTTTATAAATATATATTATATATAACTTTAGTAAAGGTATAGTATATATTTCTTCTATAAACTACACACTACACACACTTTTAGATTAAGAAGCTATTATACCTAAGTGTAATAGGGAGATATACTTTATAAGCTAAACTACTATATACTATTAGGGTAGGTATTAGTAAATAGCTAACAATAGCAATATTTAGTATATTAAAGCCTATATTAAAACTAGCACTTAAATATATATAGAACTACGCTTAGAAATCCAGAATATATAGGCAATTCTATTTACTATACTAGTAGTTATTATCCTTATTTAGCTTATTAAGAACAAACTTAGGGATAGATAATATTAATCTTAAATGTAAATAGTTTACCCTTTTAGATTATACTATTAATTATAATATTTAGCACTATATACTTAGCACTTAACTTTATATATAAATTAGCTTAATATCACTTTAATAGACTTAATACTTCTAAGAAATAGTTTCTAACATTAGTTTTCTTATAGTAAATTAACGCTAATACTAGGATAGGGTAACTTAATAGAAGACAATAGAATAGAATAGTAAATTATGCTTAAACTTAAAATTAAGATATATTAGTAGGAGCTAGCTAAAAGAAGGGGAAAGTAAAAAGGTAAAGTAAGTTAAAAGAAAAAAGGTGTGCTATATTAGTAAGTTTAATATATTAGTAAGTTTAGGAAGGAAAGGTTAGGCTAGAAATATGTCTTTTAGTATAAATTTAGGAGTCTTTTAAGCTTTTAAGAATAAGAATAATATAAAAAGATAGTAAGGGAGATAAATAAAAAGAATGCGTTAGTTTAAGGTTCTTATTTAATTTATACTTCTATTTTCTTATTCTTATATCTTTCTTTATTTCTTTTTCTGCTTATTATTATATAGCTACAGTTACTAGTTTCCTATTTTATAACATAAGGGTTAATATTCTCTTTAAGTAAGGATTTTAATTTTTTACTAGCAATACCTTTAAGGTTACGTATTCTAAGGCCTTTAGGGTTAATAAGATATTTAATAAAACTAATTCTACCTATTATAACCTTAGTTTTATTAATTTTATTCTCTTTCTCTTCTTCTTTATTATCTTTAGCTAATTTACTAAAACTACTATTACTATTAGCAGATTTATTAAAGCTAAGTGCTTTTCTATTCTAATAATCTTAAAGTTAATTAAATTTATTAAGTTTATTAATAAAGATAATAACTATAATGCCTTTAAGCCTCCTTTTAATAAAAGGCTTAAATGCCTTTACCTTTAATAAATATCCTTATAATAGTAAACCTAAAGATTATATTAAATATTATAAAGTAATAGTTTTCTTAATAAGAGCTGCTACTAATTATACTAGCACTTTATCTTGGGCTTAGTTTATTTATAGTTTAAGAGGCAAAGTAGTAATATAATATTAAGACCTTAATCTAAATAATAGAAAGTAGAATAAGCTTTTAGTAAAATTTATTAAGAAGTTTTCTAAACCTAACCCTTATATTAAGATTACTATAAAATAGAAAGCTTACTATTTTAAAAGAGAGAAAGATAAAAAGCTAAATAACTATATTAAAAGGGCAGAGTAATTAGCTTTAAAGCTAAAAGTAGATGTTTAATAGGTGCTTTTTATAAATTTTATTTTTAATATAGTAGATAAATAAATAGATGCCTATTTATAAGAGAGAATATTAGATTATCTATTTGCTTTAGGAAAATAGAATAAAGATATAGCTTTAAAAAATCTAACTATATCTAATTTAAAGATTATATTATAGGATTATTAAGCTTCTACCTTAAAAAAGATAACTTACCCTCTTAATAATAATAAAAATATTAGAATAGATAATTCTATTTAGTAAGCCTTTATAAATATATAAGGTAAGAAAGATAAGAAGATTTTTAAAATATAAGAGAAATAGAAGGATAATATAGTAAAGCTAATTAAGAAAATAGAAGCTTTTACTACTAGGTTTAATAATAACTCTAATAATCTAAGACCTTATAGCTAAGCAAATAAACCTAGGTATAATATAGGAGGGAGTTTAGGAAATTAAGTATATAACACAAATAATAATTTAAATCCTAATTTTAATACTAATAAAACTACTAAGAATATAGGAGTAAACCTAGACTTCTTCTAGTATTTTACATATAGTAAGTGGGGTTATATAGCCTTTAATTATTATTAAAGAGGTTTAAGTAAAGATTTTAGTAAATATAAAAACTAATAAGTATAAAACTTTATCTAAATAAAACAAGATAGACGTTAAAAACTAAACGCTAGGAATTTGTTAATAAATTTTGTTAAATATATTAAAGAAGACATAGTATTAAATTAATCTATAACTACTACCCTATTAGTATCTAACTATATAGGAAAAGTTATAGGAGTTTATTTTAAATAGCTAGCTATTTAGACTTCTAAGAACGCAATAACTAATATTGCTATTAGCATAAGGGGATATAAGACTCCTTAAGTTAAAGATATTACTAATATAGCTATTAATATAAAAACTATAGATTAAGATAGTATAGAGAAGGGTAAAGAGAAAGCAATAGTAAAAGAATATATTACTAAAACTATATATAAGCCTATAGCTGCCTTAAATAAAGCTGCTTATTAGGAAATTAAGGCAATAAAGGGAACTTTATAGACATAGGTCTTAGATACTGTTGGTCTGGCTGGTATTATATATAATAAAAAGGGGTGATAGAAAAGGGTCTAATTTAGCTTGTTTATAAAGGTTTTAAGCTAGCTTAGAAGGTTAGAAAAGGCAGGAAAAGTGGTAGTGTTATTAGCCTACTTTTCCCCCTAAGTGCAGCCTTATATTTATAAGGATACACCTAATAGGAGCGCTACTCTTACTTTTATTAATTTACTTAAGCTATACTAAGGTTCTCTTATAAAGGGTAATTCTAATACTTATAAATTCTCTCTTTTTTAAAGAAAAGGAATTACTTAAAAAGTAGCTTAAAAAATAAATAAAATTTAAAGTATTTACTTTTATAAAAAGGCCTTTAATTAATTAGCTTTATACTAAACTAATCTT
>SRPV01000203.1:0-28994 GCA_018360135.1 Claviceps sorghi | reverse complement strand
TGCCAAAAAAAAAAAAAAAAAAAAAAAAAAAAAAAAAAAAAAAAAAAATGAAAATCCCTTGTCAGGCTTGACCAAAAACCGGGCGCGCGCTGGCTCGGCTTACCTCTGTGGCATGAGATGTCAAAACAGTAGGAACGGTTTTGCTCCTCCGAGCCCGATTGACGGGCCGATTCACCCTGAATCCGCTCTGAGGACCCGTCGCCTGCCGTTCAGCAGCGCGTTGACGATGAGCATCTTGGATCTCGTCCAGCCTTGAGCGCCATAGCAAGTCCGGATGCTTTAATTTTGTTTATTCAGGATACGTCAGTTCGGGAAAATCGCCCATCGTAGTCACTCGGAATCCATTTACCTTGAATGCAGACGCCTTCCCGCGAACAGCCTCTCCGACAATAATCTCGGGATAGTAATCCTTGAATACCCGCAGCAATCCCACCAGCGGAGGGTCATTACCCGTTTGTCTCGAGAGGTTCAACCTGCCCATCGGGGTTAGCATTTTTCCCAACCGCTCCTCCTTTCACAGACTCCCAATGTCAAGGGACGCAGGAACGCAGCACACGAAGACGCACAAAGCTTGGATCCTGAACGGCCGAACATGCCGCCTCCGCGTGATCAGGGCCAAGACATGCGCCAGCTGCGGCCGAATGGCGGCTGTGTCCAACAAGTTGAATAGCACAGAATACGCATGCGCCAAGACGACCGGTGCTTCCAACACATGGTACACCATGACCAGCCATTTCAGCAGGGCGGCCTGCAGAGTCAGAGACGCCTTCAGGGTGCCATGGCCCAGAGCGGAGACAACACGCAGCACGACATCCGACGAGACTCTCTCGGCCGGGTATAGATTTCGAACAATGGCTGCCAGACTCGCTTGATCAAGGTAGTTTGGCGTCGTGACTAGGTCAACGAGTCGATCGAGGGCGGCAGGCAGGAGGCCGTTTTCGTAGGCGAGCGAGCAGAGGGATGCGACGGTTGGTTTGATGTTGATGCCGCGAGCTTTGGCGGGAAGTTTGGAAGCTGTGATGAGAGTGGGCGGTTAGTTTTTTTTTTTTTTTTTTTTTTTCTTCTTTTTTCCTTTTTTTCCTTCTTTTTTCTTTCTTTCTTTCTTTTTTTTTAGGGATCCAAAATCAGGAATTCAGAGCTGGAGCAAAAGAGAGAAGAGAGACGGGGAAAGAAGAAGCGCTTGGCTGCTCGTGCCATACCATTGATGACATCCTCAATGACATCGTTGATGTTGTCGTCTGCCATCGTCGCGTCCTTGAAAGGGTCATGTCATCCGAGCGCGCTACCACGAGACATTTCGCGGTCCGCGCGACGCTCTTCTCCAAGACGGCGACGCTGCTATGCCAAGCGCTCACGATATCCGTCCAACGGGCCTTGCATCACCTTGGACCGGGGAACGCGACCTGAGTTGCGCCCGACGCGTGTCATGTCTGGTCTGGTTCAAATAGTTTTTTCCTTCGTGCGTGGCTCTCGCGCCGTTATTTGTGGGGCAATCCGTCCAGTTTGTTCTCTCACTTTCGTGAAGCGGGACAATATGGAAAATTGAAAATTCACATATCCTGCACCATCTGCCATGGCAAAGTATGGAGAGATGGCTGTCATCTGTGACCTGTGACCTCCGCCGGCATGCACAGAATGGCCTTTTTTTTTGTGCTTGTTCTCCAGCAATGCAAGCGACATGGGAAAGTACTTAATTTTGGAACGTATTCTTGTAGCCTTGATTCCACTCGCCAAGATGATCCCCCGCAGCCTCACCAAGAACAGTTGTTGGCCTCCCATGTTCCTTCCATTTTCCCTCGTGCCAAATTTGACGTCATCGTTTCTGATTTGCTTGTCTGACTCTCCAATATGTACACTGCCGAGAAAGTAAAGTACGATGAAGAGAATATACTAACTCGCACTGCCGCCGGGCCAAACTACATACGACTAAGGCGTAGAAATGATAGTAATTTTTTTTATTTCAGAAAAAGAAAGAGAGAAAAAAAATAGAAAAAGAAAAACAGAAAAACTTTTAGATCAGAAAAAGCCTACCCGCCATAGTCCGACGCCTTGAACAGAAGTATAATATAAAAAAAAAGAGAGATGAAAAAGGGGGGGAAAAAAGGAAAAAAAAAAACGTGTAGTTCAGAAAATCCACCTCAATAATCATCCCCTTTCAGCAATCGAGTCTAATTACAAGTCTGCTCAAAGGGACAAAAAGAACTCCGGCACTACGCCCATTTGGAAAAGTCGACCGAATCGACTAGCGAATGAAGTCTAGTCGTATTTTGCCCTGTTTCCGTGTCATTCGTCGATGTTGCCGTCGAGAGCACAGAAGATCGATGCGACGTCTGTTCACTTGTGCTGGTAAAAAACGTGGCGACACTTGTACGTCGTAGACTGGTAAAACTATCCCTGACACTGCTACTTGGACGCGAGGACTCGGACAATTGAGCTGGTTGAGACGACGAGGTAGGCAGCGACGACGGCACCGTGCTTGTCGCTGCCTTTGGTCCATATCTCTCCCGGAGACGTTTAATCTCTCGCAGTCGGCCACTCCATGAGCTGATATGCTCTCCGCCTTCCCGGGCATTCCATACATGGCAGAAGACGGATGCATTGAGAGCCACGAGGCGGATGAAGTCCGGCAACGCCTTCAGGGAAATCATCTTGGTCTCGGACGCGGGCGATATTTCCGGAAACCCAGGCTTGCTTAGAACCTGCACGCGGTAGAAGGGTGAGTCGCCGGAAGTAGACGTCCAACGACTTGCAATAAAGGACGCGCGCGAGGCTGGCGCTATGACAATGTTGACGTAGTTGAACTGGCTTGGGAAGGTGTCAAATTTGAACGGTTTTCCAGAGTCGTTGAAGATAATGTTCACAAAGTCGTTGCCGATATGCCGCTTCTTCAGAGTGCACTGCGGATCGCGTTCCAGGTCGGTTGGCATTTGCGTCGTCACATGGAACACAATTTCCGTCACCCTGTCCCGCCAGCAAAACGTGTACTGCCCATCCGTGTCGTACTCCCTGTCCAGTCCCTGCGTATTGAACGTTGCACCCTTGAGCTTTGTCAGAGTTCCCAGATTGTTCAAAAATTCGGTGTAGTCGCTGCTTCCACAAACGTTGGCTAGGATTTCAGCTTCCTCAGTCTGCTCCTCGCCAATGTAGATGACGCCTACTTTGTGGCTATCCACAGTAGAGCTCCTGTCAAAGACTCGGATGGCGCGATCAACAGCTTCGTCGTCCGGGAGCGGAATCGGACGGGCCGACTCGAAGCTCTGTGGCACCGGTGACATGAGTTGCAGAAGGACATGGCTCGGAAGCACGGCATTCGTGCTCGCCTGGCCGTCTCTGCTCACGTCAACATGATTCTCAACCTGGTGGGGCGGAGGCGGTCTGAACGTTTCACGGATCGTGTATGCTGACGTTCCCGACGGCTGTCTTTTGATAATTTGCGCCCATCCAGAGGTTGTGGCTTGCTTCACGGTGACAATGCTATTGCCGATTAACCACTGCTTCCTGACAATTTTCCCAAACCGGTCTTCAGTGAAGAGGGGATCCTCGGCAGACTCGCCAACATCCGCAAAGGTAACCCTCTGCATGAAATCAATAGATGTCAATGCTTGTTCCTCAGCAGTCTGTGCGACATTGTCGGATTCAGAAAAGAGCTTCCTCGCAATCCATCCAACATGTGCAGCTCTATCCTGGAGCTTGAGGGCGAGAAACCAGAATAGGATAACGTGATATGCCAATGCATGGACATACTGGGGGAGTTCCTCACATGGTGCGACCAGTTGTGAAGTGTCTATCGCACCCGTGCTTGGTGTTCCTGGAGCCGATGATGGCTCGCTGTTATGGCTGCAGCGACTGGATCGTCTTTTGTCTCTGGCATATTCCAGATATCGGAAGCAGATTGCGAACACGATCCTGTACTCATCGTCTCGAAAATTAACGTAGACGTGATGCAAGCGACTTAAACACGCCAGGAACTCAAGAATATGTACAGATACGTGAGGCTGCGTGATGCTGGCAGCCATTTGGTTGAGCATTTGTACCAGCGACTTACTCGTTGAAAGAGGAAGCTCATGGCAGCAGATCGACAGGGCGTGGATACAGTATTTGGCCGTTCGTTCCCAGGTACCGATTCCGAGAATGAACATCTTCACGATCTCGTCCTCATCTCCCTTGTCAAAGTGCCCATGATAGCTCAAGATCATCGTCAAGCTATGGAACAAGCAGATGGCTACATCTGCTCGTCGAAGCCCAGAGGTGAAGGGCGGTTCTTGGAAGCTATTGCTCCGTATCTGCTCGCAGATCATTCGACGCAATGCTTGTATTTGAGGTATTGCAGCACTGAATATCGCATGGTTGCTAAGCTGGGACGGCAAATGGACCAAAGCGAAGCTGTACACCTCCCAGTCGCTGCTTTGGAGAATATCCAGCACGGTATCAAGCCAGATGCTGATATTGAGTACAGACGCCTTGTGCGGCTCGTCGTTTGGATGGAGGGGATCCTGCTCCTTCTCCTCCTCCTCCTTCTCCTCCTCCTCTTCTTCTTCTTCCTCTTCTTCCTCTTCTTCTTCCTCTTCTTCTTCCTCTTCTTCTTCTTCTTCTTCTTCTTCTTCTTCTTCTTCTTCTTCTTCTTCTTCTTCCACCTGCCCGTTCTTGTCGCCACCATCGTCATCCTTGTTGTTGTCGTCACTGTCGTCACTGTCATCACTGTCGTCACTGTCGTCACTGTCGTCACTGTCGTCCGAGGCACCAAATATCCAGGTGTGTGAAAGCAGCACAGGACTGATGAGGCTTGGAATTTTATCAGGAAGAGCATCAAGGTCAGGGTATCTCCACAACTGATTCTGTTTCCCAAGAGATCCTCTCCTGCCGCTTGGTATTCGAGTGGGCGTTGAACGTTCTTGTATTTGGGTTTGTCCCAGAGAAATGCCCCGTGACGCTCTAGGCTGGGTGCTATGCTCACCGCGAGACAATCGGAGCGCCGGAGAAGCTTCCGCGGCCTGCTTCTTCGCAAAGAAGGCATCGGTACGACGCATGGCAGTCGCCAAAGATGCGCTGTCCAGGTCCTCCGTAACGAAAATTCGGTGGACCCAATCTGCACGCAGGCGGAAAAGGAGTCTCATTGCCCTAAGTCTAGCGTTTATTTCGCACTGACTTTGCTTAGCAATGTCGACAAGGACATTGTACAGCTTCACACTCTTCTCGCCATGAGAGTTCATAGTCCGTAGAAACATCCTGACATATGCCGTGGTCACCACATCGGAAGGCGACTGAGGCTGGGTTTGACGCGGTATTGGTGCTTCCACATTAGTCGGAGAGGCCGATGCCGACACGGTTGGTAATGATATGGTAGATTTGGAACGATCACCGACAACAAGAGCCCTCAGTGCGTCGACGACAAAATCAAAGAGTTCCATATCGCATGAGACAACGACGGAGACCATGAGCGACATGACTGCGTCGAGGACCACAACGTCTCCTTCCTCAACAATACTTGCCAAGACAGTCTTGGCCAGCTTTGGGACAAAATTTTGCTCCGCGCCATCGCCAACAAGATCAACGATCTTGTACGCGTCCATGGTAGCTTGTAAAGCTCTCAGTCTTGTTTCCGAGCTTCGATTTCGGTTACTGAAGAATGCTTCTAGGACCAAGTCTAGGTTTTCTTCCCACCTCAAGTCAGAAGGGGAACAGCACCGAAACTCCTGAAAGTAGTCTAGGACGGTCATGGCCGTTTCATCAGGTAGCAGCGTGTGCACCATGGTGAAGAAATGAATGATGGTTTGGCGCGGAATGAAGTCTCCAGACTTGGTTTTTACTACGGCATCAAGTCGCTGAACGAGCACCAAGAGCTCACGGCGCACGCTGGCTGCCTGAGGTTCCTCGTGAGGTAAAATTTGTTGGCCGTCAGACAAGTCACTGATTCGTCGATAGCAGTCGGCAGCCACAACCAGAGAGGCTGACCAGTCCTCATCAATGATCAAGCGATGGATATGGCCCTCTCCATCGTCAAACAATGAGTTGATGAGTTGCAAGATGGATACGTGTACTCGCAATGACTTTGTTGCTCTCAAGGTATTAGACAAACCATCGACCAGCAGAGCATACGGAACAGCAGGATAACCCTTCTCGGCGGGTTTCGACAGCAGCTTCTGAAGCACTATCAGGCTACCTCGAATGTCCCGACTGCAATCTTTGTCAGCGACGCCAGGCTGTAGATTTCGCAGAATATCGAGCATGATGCGAACGGTGGCCTGGCCGTTGTGGGACTTGCATAAATTGGCAATGGTGTGCCACGAGTTTTTCTGCAGGCCTTGCACCATGCTATAAATAGAGCTGAGCACTTGAACGCAATCCCTCAGCCTACTTGGCGGAATAAAGCCAAAGGTGACGATGGCGTCGAGAACATTGATGCATGACCGCAAGTCGTCTTCTTGGCTTGTGTTCATGCAAATGGTAAGGATTGTGTCAATGAGATCGTTCACAGCCGGCTCGTCAGCTGTGTTGAAACTGAATTTGATGACATCTAGAAGAAAGGAGAAAAGTTGTGCAAGATTCTTGTCCTCTCCTGAGGCTGCAGTTTTTCCCCTTGCCAAACCGCTTGTATTGCGGCCAGAGTTGGAGTTCTTCCTCGCGGCACGCGCCGCGTTGAACACATCTTGAAGCCAGGTTGTAAGGAGAGGCAACAAATCGTAGTCAAAGCCAGCTAGTACACGACCGTGGTTTGTCAGGTCAACAAGGGCGGCAAGCTGCAGATGAAAGTCCTCGGGGTTGGCAGAGGCAGACAACGTTTGGAAAAACTCCTTGCGTTCCAAATCGGTTGATGATGAATGTTTGGCGCATTCTGTCAATAGTTCCCATCCCGCGGTCCTGGTGGTCGAAGAATTGGTTGTGTTGATGAGGTCCTTGCCAGCGTACCAGATGTCCAGTATCGGGTTGAGGGGATAATCTGCAATGGCAAATTTGAGAGTGTTGGCTGCCGAGATGCGTTCGCTCGGACTTCCCTGCTTGAGAAGTTCAAACGCATTCATATGATTGGTCGACAGCTCGCGAGATGTCGTAGACATGGCGTTGATACGCTCGGCTCGTGGCAAGGCAGCCGACGGTGCTGACAATGGCGGTTGAGACTTGATGGACTTTGAGTTTGTCAAGCTTCGGAACACAGTAGCCAGCCCGCTAGGACGGCTCGATTCCGGGACCGAGGAATCATCTTCTGGTCGCCGGGACATGTGCTCGTCTGCGAGGGGGTAATGGTCCGATGGCGAGTGGGCTTGGGACAGCTGGAACGATATGGCTGAGATGAGTCTGATGATGGAACATGCTCTTCAGCCAGACTTGTCGGTCCTCCGAGATCTGACTAAACCGGACTTCGTCTGGCGTTAGCAATAGGACGACTGGAAAGCAAGGCTGGAATCGACGGGTCGTGAACCACCAGGTGTTGACGAGCCAGCCAGTTCTTGTGCATTCAACAAGGTCAAGGAGAGTGGCAGCGTGAGAAGAATGCAAAGGAATGCGCAGGCCGCATGGAGCGGTAGATGAGAAGGTTCGGAGAAGCAGGATTCGAGTGGAGGGAGGAGGCTGAAGCTCGATGCGTGGATTCCGGAGTAGTGCGGGTTTCAGCGTCAAGCAGATCAGATAGGAAACCCCGCCGGACCGCAGTGACTGCTTCCGCTGATGGTCTGGGTTGGGGACTCGAAGAGAAGGGACCGGGACCAAAATCAAGCTGCAAAGTCGATGAGGATGAGCCCAATAGTAAGTACTTTAAGTAGTACATGGAATGATGTGATGCGAGGTGAATGGGCCTCGCCAAACGCACCACCAAGCGCATTGCCAAGCGAGGCATCCACGATCCACCGCTGTTCAATGTTGGCATTGGCGAGAGGTTGATGTACCGATACCCATACTTGCCGGCAATTCAGGTGCTTGCCACGGTGCTGGTACAAGCGGGTGGCGCCATCGGCAGGCGAACCAGTCATAGCACGGAACAAGTTGGCTTCCGAAGCTCTGCGGCACATGCATCTTTTTTAGCGAAGCACCACGTCAAACCCGGCCGACATGCGGCATGACCCAACATGATCATGACGCAGCGCGGCCCAACGGCGCCGGGAAGACAATAGCAGGACGTCAAGCCAGTCCAACTGCCCACCTCGGAGCCAGTTAGGCGTAGATAAAGTATCCTGAGGGTGAAGCATAGCCTCGGACCAGCAGCCCGCTTCCTTGTTGCATCAACTTGAGTTCATCAAGCTGACAACCCCACCATACCAAGTACTAAGGTACTTTCCTAGGACTTACCTTAAGTACCTACCTAGGTACCTAGGTACTTAGATACCTACTTCTTAAAAGGTACTTGTAGTCACATGCAGTCAAATGGCACCACTACAGCAGAACCCTGCGCTGGTCGCGTCTGGTCTGGTTGACCCAGTGCCAGTTACTAGTGGGCAGGTACTTACTTCAGGTACCTAGGAAGGTACCTGCTACTGACAGCCGCTGGGCAGCTGGGCACATTGTCAAAAAAGTCCTCCCCATGTTCCATGTCAGAGCCACGTTCTGCATCAAAACAACAACGTGCCAGACCAAACCAGACCAGACCAGACCAGATCGCATCCTCTTTTTTTGTTCTGCTTCCCTTCCACGCCGCAGCTCTCCTGACGCAGTGAGATCTCGCCATGGCAGCAGACATTGGTCACGTTTCTCAGCTGCTAAATGCCACCCTCGACCCGGCACAGCATCGCAAAGGTACGCCAGGCGTTCTGCCGACGCCGAGAGCGGTCTGCTGCAACTGCTATCCCGGCTCCCGAATGCTAATCAATCATCGCATTGTATAGCCGAGAATGCTCTGAAGCAAGAGGCCGCAAAGGCTCAATATTCCCTGACGCTGCTCAACATCGTCAGTTCCGATACTCTGCCCGTCAACACGAGGCTTGCGGCGTCGCTTGCGTTCAAAAACTTCATCCGCTCCAACTATGTGGTTCGTCCGGAACCGATTCTCCAACCTGATCAGCCCGACGCCTATACTAAGCTGCTGTGGTAAATAGGACGAAGAGGGCAATTACAAGATCCCACACGATGAGGTACAGGTCATCAAGCAGCAACTCGTCGGTCTGATGATTTCCAGCCCGCCCAATGTTCAAAAACAGTTGGGCGAAGCTATCAGCGTCATTGCCGACTCGGATTTCTGGAGACGATGGGAAACACTAACACAGGTACTTCCGTCTCGTTTCTGTATAGCAGGAATGATGAGCTAAATGGCCGTTTCCAGGAACTCGTGAGCCGATTTTCTTCAAACGACCCCAAGATCAACGTCGGCGTTCTCGAAGTTGCACATTCCATCTTCAACAGGTGGCGACCGTTGAACCGATCAAACGAGCTGTATATCGAGATCAATCACGTCGTCAACACGTTTGGCCAGCCTTTTCTTCAACTGCTTGCTGTAGGTGCTAGGTGCAGCCCGGAAGCTCACACAAGACTACATGCACGAAACGCCCATGCTGACGATTGGCGGCGCAGACCACGGACAGCAGAATCGCCGAGCATTCCAATAGTAAAGAGGTCCTCAAAGGATGGTTTGAGACGCTGGATTTGCAGATCCGAATCTTGTACGACATGTCATCTCATGATCTGCCTCCCATTTTTGAAGAGAATCTCGGCAGCATCTCCCAGCTGCTGCAAAAGTATCTGACGTACTCCAACCCTCTGTTGGTCACCGACGACGACGACGAGACAGGCATCGTTGACACAGTCAAGGCTGGCATCTGCGAATTGCTAGACCTGTACACTATCAAATATGACGAAGACTTTTCAAAATACGTTCAGCCCTTCATCACGAGCGCCTGGAATCTCTTGACGACCATGGGCCCGGAAACCAAGTACGACAACTTGGTGAGCAAGAGCCTGCACTTCTTGACCGCTGTCGCCTCCACCTCGGACCACGCCAATGTTTTCAACGACGAGAACGTGCTGTCGCAGATTGTTGAAAAGGTCATCTTACCAAATGTCGCTTTACGCGAATCGGACATTGAAATGTTCGAGGATGAGCCTATTGAATTCATCAGGCGGGATTTGGAAGGGTCAGACAGCGATTCAAGACGAAGATCGTCAACAGACTTCTTGCGCAAGTTGCAGGAGAGGTTCGAGACGTCTGTGACAACGACTGTTTCCAAGTACATCACGCATTACCTAGCACAAGGCAAGACGGACTGGAAAGCCAAAGACACCGCCGTCTACCTGTTTCTGTCTATAGCCGCAAAGGGGGCTGTCACGCAGGCACAGGGCGTCAAGACGGTGAACCCTCTCGTAAATGTGGTGGAGTTTTTCGAACAGCACATTGCCCAGGACTTGATGGCCACTGATGGGGTCGAACCTATTTCCAAGGTGGACGCCATCAAGTACCTGTACACGTTCCGCAGCCAGCTTTCCAAGGAACAATGGACTGTTGCTATCAAACCGCTGATCCAGAATCTGAACTCGACAAACTACGTTGTCTACTCGTACGCGGCCATTGCCGTAGAGCGCGTCTTGTTCTTGACCGACGATGCTGGTACGCAGATGTTTCCGCGCGCCGACATTGAGCCCTTTGCAAAGGATCTGTTGAATCACCTGTTCAAGCTGATTGAGCAGGAGTCGAATGCTGCCAAGCTGCAAGAGAACGAGTTCTTGATGCGATGTGTCATGAGGATCCTCATCGTCATCAAGGACGGTGCCTCTGCCATGCTGGACAGTGTCCTGACCCACCTGGTCCTCATCACCAATGTGATGAAGCACAACCCGAGCAATCCGCGCTTTTACTACTACCATTTTGAGGCTGTTGGGGCTCTTGCGCGATACTGTGCAGGAAGCCATGCCGCTGTCTTCAACCAAAAACTCTGGGAGCCTTTCAAGCTGATTCTCACCGAGGACGTCGCCGAGTTCGTGCCGTACATTTTCCAGATATTCGCCCAAATACTCGAGTCAAGCCCCGCCGGCTCTGTTTCAGAGAATGCCACGTCTCTCCTGGGACCTCTACTCGCCGCACCGCTCTGGGAGACGCGCGGCAATGTCCCGGCATGCGTGCGACTTTTGTCGGCCGTTGTTCCCAGGACATCACAGCATATTCAAGACAACAACCAGCTGGAGGCTGTTCTTGGCATCTTCCAAAAGCTTCTTGCGTTTAAGAAATCCGAGACGCAGGCGTTTGACATCTTGGACGCAGTCGTTCATTCCTTTGCACCGTGAGTGGAAAAGCTGTTCCAATATTCCCCTTTAATCCCTTGAGCATCTTCTGTAACATGGACAGCCTCATGGCTTCCCGGGGTGAAACTAGCAACTAACATTTCTCTCTCTTCCTCTCTCTGTTTTTTCTTCTCCTTCCTCTTTTGGCACAGTTCGGCTTTGGAAAAGTATTTCGGCACTATCATTCAGCTTCTATACACAAAACTGCAAGGCTCGCCTGCCGATTCGTTCAAAATACGGTTCGCCCGCTTCTACCACCTCGTCAGTGCGAGACTCGAAGCCGGATACGGCGCAGACTTCTTCATCCAGCAATCCGACAGGATTGACGATCGTGCCTTCGCCCAGGTATACCCTCCTTTTGTGCTGGCTGAAACGGAGAAGCTTGCCAAGCCTGTGGATCGCAAAACGGCCGTGGTGTCCCTGACGAAGACACTCTGTGAGTCAAAGGTGTTTGGTGCGAAATTCGTCAAGGGCTGGGCCAATAGCTGTCGCATTTTGTTGTCTCTGCTAGCCAACCCGCCAACGGTTGCTGGCAGTGCAGGTGACGAGATCATTAGTGAGGCCTCGGTAGATGATATTGGGTTTGGCATGACGTACACGGCTCTCAACACATGCAAGCCCCTTGCACGCGATGACTTCCCCGAGATTCAGAATGTGGCAACCTGGGTCAAGGAATACATGGTGTCCGCCAATCAACGACACAACGGGACCGTTGCCGAGTGTATCTCTCAGCGCCTGCCCCCTGAGCAGCAGCAGGTCATTATGCAGTACATTCAATAATAGAATAGGACAGGTAGCTACCGATTTCCAACTACACCCAGGCACTGCACTTAGAAACTGCACCTGGGCCAGCCCGAGTCTGTTTTGCACAGATACTCCTTTTCTGACGAAAAAGAAGACCAAAACATGAAGCGGCGCATGTCAAGCAGCCCTATTTTGCTGCCAAAAAAAAAACGGACACTGGTTGGATGTACTGCTCACAGGGAAGAACAAAAAGGCGAAAGGACATGCAAGGGATGTAAGCGACGACTGTCACCTTGACACTTATGAGCATGATGCAATTAAAAAAAAAAAAAATTAAAAGAAAAGAAAACAAGACAAGAAGAAAAAAAAAATCAGCAGCAAACTCGTAGAATATATAAAGTGATATTTCGGAACATGGAGAAATGAGAAAAAGACCGGGCCGTGAGGTTGGTCTCGTCCAAGTCTCGGCGCATAGCCGGGGCATGACCCCCTCGCTTGACAAGACGAGGCTAGGAGACACAATGGCCATGGACGATGGCTGTGTCCAGCATACGGCGCGACGCGAGAAGCTCGCCAGGGCGCGGCGTTGGGTTTTACTGCCATGGCACGCGCACGGGACATTGAGGGTGAATTCAACCGACTTCAGTCGGGGGCATTTATCAACTTTTCCTTGTGTGAATTTGTATTCCTCGATTGACTCAAGCTATATGCAGTAGATTTTTTATTATTTGTTGTGTGTGTGGAGCAAACAAGTCTGGAGCGTGGAATAGAAAAAGGTCATCGTAAATTCTTGGGAATCATCATGTATGTCCACGCAAATGCAACGGGAATCCAAACGCAATGCAGCCCCTCGTCCGTGCGATGATGAGTGGGTCTTGAAGTGTCGGAAAAGAAATAATGATGCAAAATGGCGCAATGCTACATGATTTGTTTAAAAGAAAAAACCAAGGAATAGAAAGTTAAAAAGGGAGTAAGAAGAACGAAAGAAGAAAGAAGAAAGAAAGAAAGAAAGAAAGAAAAGGAAAAGAAGAATAGGCTTTAATAAGGAGCACCAGCCTGACGTGAGCCCTGAGGCCCTCTTTCCTCCAAAAAAAAAAAAAAGAAAAGAAAAAAAAAAAAAAAAAAAGGAAAAGAAAAGAAAAGAAAAGAAAAGAACGACGGTTCAGTCGAAGCTGACGAGTTCTCTCGCCGTCGTGCAACAAAACTGTCGTATAGGATGGTTGTGGGTTGATTTGTATTCGACAGGCAAGTTGTTCTTAGGTAGCATTCGCAGCGCGGCTACCATTCGGTGTCATTTGCGATGGAACCCTTAGGGCTCCGCTAGATCATACGCCCCTCCGCCGAAATGACGCCAACAGTTTCTTGCCACCTGCAACGTTTCTCCGGGTCGTCTCGCTTCTTGGATCGTGAATGGGAGCCGGAGCCCCGCAGAGTCAGGTCGGCCCTGGATGCCGACGAGCTGTTTGGCATGTCTGTCTCGCTGCTCGCATGGCTGCTTCCTGCACTGGCGTTGGTCTGAACAAGCAGTAAGCTGCTCGTGCTCGATAGTTTCTTGGTGAACTCGGTGAAACTCAACCTTTTGTCACTCGAACTGGAATGTCGCTTATCTGCGATTGTGGTGGGAGGGTGAGCCTCGCCACAGCCGGTACAGGAAAACGGCGCGTTTCCTGCACTGTTCATCGCTGTCGGGGGGATATGAGAAGTGCTCTGCGACCGGGGGGCATTCGGCCTACTTTTTGCATGGGACGTATGCGGCCGCGAAGGAGGCAACGAGTTCAAAGGCGGACGAGCTTTATTGTCGGCTAAGCCTATATGAGCTCGTGACACAGATGGGCGGTGCGATCTCGAGCTGCGGTCTGGTTCACTTCGGCCTCCGCTGGTAATGAAGGCTAGTGCACGCTGCGCAGAAGGCGACATGAGAGGGGCAATGTTGTGATCACACTGAAACTGAACTAGAGAGCGTTTATCGCTTTCTGCATCAGATTCGCCATCTCCTCCGCCTTCTCCCTTGTTCGAGCCGTCATCGTCGTCGTCGTCGTCGTCGTCGTCGTCGTCGTCGTCATCAAACGCAGTCCGTAGGCCTAGTTTCCCACCTTTGCTCCGTCTCGCAAGTTGCCTTCGTACCCTGTCATCTGACTCGCGCATCAAGGCGTCGAATCGGGCAATGGAGCTGAGGTTTTCTTGACCAGGAACAGGCGATTCAGCTCCAGGGATGTGACCGAGTTGAAAGGCACGATCTAAAATCGTCTCGCCAGGAGCGGGCGGTGAACTGACATCGACAATGGGGAATAGCGGCTGGCTTTGCGAGGAGCCTATGCTATCCCTGCCTCTGATTGGCGAACTCATTGTGGATGACCGGCCCGACGGGCCCTTTGCCGAGGTCCATCCCTCGATAAACTGCCCTTGATATTCACCTTGATGACCCGGAGTCACAATATCACCAGGCAGAATGGTGGTGTAGTGTTGCTCTGGAATCGGATACGGCCCTCTCTGGACAGAATGATTGTGACTAGACGGAGAAGAGACGTCGCTTCGTCTTGATCGCAAACTCGGCGATTCTGCGCTGAACGTTGCACACGGCTCCGAAGGCGTGGTCGACTGGTTAGCGGTAGAGCTCATGTGCTGGTGGCCCCGGTGGCCGCTGCCTGGTCGAGAGGAATATTCTGGTCTGTCATAGCTTGGGATCCGGAAAAGCGACGTGGATATGGGTGAGAGAGGATTGTCTGCAGGGCTCACAGGGCCTTTCTTTGCCATGATAAATCGAGCCCAGTCGTGAAGGCTATGATGATGGTCGTCAGGCGGCGTGCGAAACCACAATGTCTTGACGCTCGAGTCTTTGTTTGACGAGATAAAACCAGCGGCCCGGCTAGATCGGCGTTTGCGTTGGTTGTCGGTGATTGTCACAACCAGAGTGGGAAGCACAGGCCCTTGTTTGCGATGGGAGAGTAGCTGAACCTGGCAGTCGGACACCTGGGACAGCGGCCATCGCTGTACGGGCTCCGAATCCTCCTATGCAGAAGAAGTCCCAGTTAGTCGCATAAGAAAAGAAGAAGAAGAAGAAGAAAGAGTTGCGACAGGCTCGGAGCGGATCGTCTGCATAGTACCTTGCTTTTGTAGACGAAAAGATAGATGTCGTCGGTCTCAGTCTTGTTCACTGGTTTCGAAATGACGCTGTTGACAAGACCGGAGGGGGTGCGGGAAAAGGCCTGGCTCCCTTGTCGATCTCTGCGCATGCTTTGGCTGGAACCCACGGTAACATATCTCGTCTAGGGGAGGACAACTGACATTAGCTTTCTTGCCGGGACGACGACGACGACGACGGAAGTAGAGGGTTTCCTCGGAGGAGACAAGGCAGACACTCGGGTCCGTGGTGAAGCCAACTGTATGAGCCGATTTGAGGGCATGTTGGCGCACCTTCCATGATTGCTTGCCTAGGATCTGACTCCGGTCCGGAGGAACCTGGAGGAAGCCGTCTAGGCTGTCCATGGCCAGCGGACTGGGGAGATTGTCGACGGTAGGCTTGGAGACAATGCGAGTGACCGTTGGGTGCTATTGCTACAAAACAAATGGCATTTTATGGAGCGGAAAGGAACCAGGAGCGGAGGCCTTTGCGCAGCAAACGAGTCTGTATGTCGGGCCGTCTCTTGTTTTCGGCGAGGTTGCAGCCGCAACCGCTCGTTTCTTTTCGGTGGGATTGGATTTGGCTCTCTGTTAGCTGACCGTGATGTCGGAATGGCGCTAACGAAACGTCCAATTGATGGCGGCAAAGGCCAAACTAAAGAAGAGGGGAAGGGGGGAGAAGAAAAAGGGGAAAAAAAAAAAAGACAGGGATGAAGAGGTTCCGGTTCGGTTGATCGTGTTGGCTTCGTAGGAGAGGTTGAACAGCCGAGGAAAAGCGACTTGTAGCTGTTCAGCAGGTCCGATAGGTTGGGTAGGAAGGTAGGTAGGCAAGTAGGTCGTCAAGAAGTCTTGGTGTGTAACGGAGGTGACATCGAGTCAACAAATGGTCGGGTGCTAGCCGGGGAGTGCGCAGCGCGTTCACAAGCCAATGAACAGAGAACAGACGGAGAGGGCGCGGACGGGACGCTGGAAGCAGAAGGCAGAAGGCAGAAGCAGAAGGCAGAAAGCAGCACAGAGCACCGAAAGCAGCGACCAGGAGCAGCGACCAGGAGCGCCGCCCATGGACGCAGCCCGCACATGGCACATCAGGGGAGGTGAAGAATGGGGGTTCGACGTGTTCGACGGGTTCGACAGGTTCGACAGGTTCGACAGGTTCGACGGTGTTTGGACCAAAATCCACTTAGACCCAAGGTACGATGCCGCATTGGGCGTGGAGGGCCAAAAAGAAATGGGAAGGCGTGGGTCGTGGGTCGTGGGCCGCGGCCATTGACTGACAAGGATCACAAGGATCGTGGTTGCCAATCTTGCCCATCTTGCCTGCCTGCCTGCCTGCCCTTTTTGCCAACTTATTACCTACCTACCTAGGTACCTACCTAGTACTCAACTCAACTCGCCTGGCCAATTCGCCGACGCGCCACCCTCAGCCGCCCGCTCATTCGTTTGTTCAGATCCGGTCCGACAAGGCAGCGGTGCGGTACATTGATTGCCGCCTCGACGAAATGAGGCAGGCTTGACGCGGTTGTCAGGCAAGGAGAGCGAAAGCGAAAGCGAAAGCGAAGCGAAAGCAAAGGGAAAAGCAAAAGAAAAAGCAAAAAGCCCCAGCCTGCAACCGTGAGCCCGCGATGCGTCTGTCCGCTCCATGTCAATAGGTAGGTCAAGTAAAATAGGCAGGTACCTAGGTACGTTGGAAAGTGGACAGCCGCCGCCGCCGAGTTTTGCTATTCGCGCGGCTATATAATGTTATTTACGCGGCCGCCCTATATAACTAGCTGGTTTTAAAAAAGGCTAAATTTTGCTTACACCCCTTTACTATTTTATACTATACTATAAAGCACCTTTAAAATTATAAAAGTAATTAATTAAGGTATAATAAATATTTAATTTTTAACTATAGCGCTTAAGCTTAATTTACTTAATTATATATTTTTTAGTATTTTCTTTAAAAGTAAATACTTTAATTAGGCTAATTAGTTATTTTATAGCTACTAAAGGGTCTGCTAATATAGTTAAATTCCTACTAATTATATAGTAGAAATAACACTTTTAATACTAAAAGGTAGTGTATTTTTAGCTTCTTAATAACCTTATATTTTATTTATTATATTATTACTATTTTAATTAAAATAATAAGCTATTTTCTTCTTAGCTTACTATATTATAAAGGCTATTCTAATCTTAAACTATAAAAGGCTATACTAAATATTTAAATTAAAGGGCCTAAGGCTGCTATAAGAGCTGCTAAGCTATAAGGGTTATAGTGGCTGTAATACTAAAAGCCTTTATAATTAAGTTACTTATAATAAAGATACTTATAAAAGCTATAGTAGTTATAGTAATTAAAAACCTTAAACTTAAGGCCTTTATAATTATAGTAGTAATATTAAAGGGAGCTTCTTATTTTTTACTATTTAAGTTCTATTAATAATTATAGGGTTATAAATTTATTAGATCTTATTAGTAATATTCTTTATATATAGCTATTAAATAACATTCTTTAGTAAATATTATAGTAAGGGAATAAGGAACTTATAGAAGGCTTATAAAGCTACTAATAAGGATAAATAAGAGGGCTTATAATAATAAAAACATATATTTTTTAGTATTATAAAGAGAAAAAGAGAGCTTATAAAGAGAAAAAAAAAGGGAATTTAAAAAGAGTAATTAAAAGGGAATAGTATAAAGTAAGAGGTTTAGTAGCTTTTATTTAATAATTCTAAATACTACTGCTTAAGATATATAATTATATATAATTTTAGTGGTAATATATTATAGGAGGGGTAGTATAAAAAATTTAGGCTACTGCCTAAAAAACAGAAAATAAAAATTGGGTCTTAGTGGAGTCAAAAGTGGGGCGGCCGCGCACATATGATTATATGGCCGCGCGAATAGCAAAACTCCCGCCGCCTGCCTGCCGGTCCCAATCCGGCGACTGGTCTGGTACCACAGCACCAACAACATGAGCAGACGGGCCACGTGCTTGCTGCAGTGTGGTTTGCGTCTCCGACCGGTCTAAGTACTTATATATGTACATACGGTGGACAACTCGCACCGTGTCTCTGGTGACGACCTCGACACCTGGCACAGTGACACAGTGACTCGGGTAATTCCAAACATGCTGCTATATAACTTTAAAGGTTTTGGAATTACTTGCGAGGCACTGTGTAGAGACGTAAGCAGGTACCTACATAAGTGGATACTTATAGTAGGTACTTACATAAAGCCAGGTTACTGATCTAAGGTAAGTACCTAGATACCTAGGAGGTAGGTAGGTAGGTAGGTATCTACCTACCTAACCTAGGAAGGTACTTAGAGATACCTAAACATCCAAGGTACCTACCTACTACTGTATCTAAGTAGGTAAGTACCTAGGTAAATAAGTAAGTACCTAGGTAGGTAGGTGCCTAACTTAGTGGTATGTACATACATGTGCCAACTTGGGCCTTTCAGCGCCGGACCCCTTCCCGTCGAGCTTGATTGGACAGACACGTCGAGACGAGCACTGAGAACTGGCCCTAGTGGGTGCTGACGGACCAGACGCCAAAGACCACAGGCAACATGCATGCCCTTGTACATATGTACACACGACGGGGAGAAAGCAGATCTTGACACGGTATCTGGGAGAGTCGTTGCACATGCGCCAGGCCGGTGGTCATGACTCGAGACATCTGCGTATACGTCCAAGTACTTACATGCACACACAGAATCCCGGGCACGGAGGTACGGAGCCGGCTGGCGGCATGGATGCCGGTAGTACATACATACTTGCTACCTCACTAGTAGGTACCAGGTCAGCAGTACTCTGAGTAAATAGGTACCTAAAGTAGGTACTTGTAAGGTACCTACTTACCCAAGGTGCCTACCGAATGTAAATAAGTACCTTGTATGTACGTCCGAAATAGCTCGCCCAGTGCCCGGCGAATAGCGGAGCGTCCCAAACAGCTGGTTCCCAGCAACAAGTCTGGTCTTAAAGAAGCGTGTCCACATTGCACAAGACAGCCGCGAGTCTGTAGATCACACCACATTTTCCAATCGACCTTAACTGACCTAATATGCGGACCTAACCTCACCTAATAACCCTGTGGGTTGCATGTGTAAATTCTATTAGCTACATTTATCTACTATACTGCGTTGCGTATATACCTAGTTATATTGCAATTAAAATCAATTTATATAGGGATATTTAATAGAGAGTATTGCGAGAAGTAAATCTTATAATATTATAATATAAGATAGTGTTATAGTCTAGCCTAGAAGGCTACTGCTTTCTAGCGACAATAGTATTATTAATATCCTTAGGGGAGAAGGAGGAAGCCCTTCTCCCCTTTGCTATATATCTAGCTTATATATAATATAGGTGTGTAAGGGTGACTTTAAGTAAGCCCTATAGGCCTATAAAAGGCCTATAAAAGGAGCGCTTAGGATTTAAGCCTAAAGCTTAAATCTATTATATAGCTCCCTTCTTACTCTTTATTTAGCTACCTTATATAAAAGGCAAAGACCTACTATAGTTTAGTAGTAAAAGAATAATAACTTATATAATATATATCCTACTACCTATCCTTAAGAATCTATCTAAGCCCCTACTTTATTAGTATTAAGGGCCTGCTTTAGTAGTTAGCCTAACACTATTTATAGCTAATTTAGCTTAATAAGAAAATTACTATTTTGTTTAAAACTAAATATATAAATAAATAAAATAATAAACTATCTTAAAGAGAAAATCTAAGTAAGCTAACTATAAGTAATCTAAGGGATATATATAATTACTTTAAGCCTATAGTAGGATATAAAATCTCTTATATCTTACTCTATACCCCTTAATATATCCCTTTAAACTATTACCTAGCCCCTATTCTTTCTATAAAAATATCTCTTTATATATATTTAAAGAGACCTTTTTTATACTTTATTCTTTACCTCTTAGCCTTTTATTTATAATTATTATACTATTTTTATAATCTTTTACTATATCCCTTACTCTTTCTATATTATTAACCTACTCTTCTTTTACTCTTATAAAGCCTTTATAAAGTAAGCCTAAAAGACTCTTTTTAAACCCTATTTATTAATTAATAAATACCTATACTATATTTATTACTATTAGTATACTTAAAGAATATTACTTACTTAGTAATAACTCTTAAACTATAGAATATTTTATAGTAATAGGTAATTTTAATAATAAAGTATATAATTCTTAGTATATTATTTAAATATAGTACCTAAATTATCTTATTTATACCTTAAAAAACAGCTACTTTAATTATAAGCTTAACCTTAATAAAGCTTATTTAAAGTGCTATTAAAAGTATAGAAAGTATATATAAGGATACTATATTTTTATTACTAACCTTACTTTTTACTATACTACTTATAATATAGCTAAGGCTATAAACTAAAGTAAGGCTATTAATATATTAGCTTAAAAGGCAGCTTTTAAGCAGCTAGCTACTTATATAAAGTTAACCACTTAGTTCTTAACTTTAGGGAAACACTTTTAGGCGCTATATAAGGCTATTTATAGCTTAGCTAAGGGTGCTATTAGCAACTAATTTGCCTTCTCTTAGCCTTTAGCTAGCGCTCCCTTTACCCCTTTATTAGAAACCTTATAAATACTATTTATTACCTCTTTAGCTACTACTACTGCCTTATCCCCTACCCTTACCTTTACTATTATTACTTTATTCTTTACTACCTTAAACACTATCTTATATTATATTAATACTAAACTTACTTTTATATATACTACTCTTTCTTAATATATAGCTTTAGTTTAAAATATAGCTATAATATTAAAGAATCTTACCTTTATTTATATAATATTAGTTACCTTATCTACTATTTATACTTAAAATAATTCCTTTATTACACTTATTTCTGCCCTTTTTTATTATATTATACATTTAGCTATTACTTAATCTATATCTTTTTAAAAGCCTATTATTTAACTATTATTAAGTTTTTAAGCTATATTAAATAAACTATTTAACTCTTACTACTATTTACCTTTAATTTTTAAGTACTTTTCTTTTAAGCTATCTTTTACTAATACTTTTAATACTACTTCTTTTACTAAGTAAGCTAAGAGTAGTATAACTTACTTTACTCCTTATTTAATTAATATATTTATTTACCTTACTACTACTATTACTACCTTTATTATTATTAATAGTAAAAGTAGTAATAATAGCTATAATAATAGCCTTACTACTACCTTATCTTTAGTTCTATCCTTAGCCTTACTTACTATAGCTACTTTTTATTTTATAATAGCCTCTTTTATTAATTAGCTTACCTTTACCTTACCCTATTACTTACCTCTATTTATTTACTAAGCCTAACTACTTATTAAGTATTAAACTTTAGCTTATAGTAGCTTTATTACCCTTTTATTTAGTAGTTTATTTAAATATATTATAATTAATATATCTTAAGTTCTTTTATTTTAGCCCTAACTCTCTTTTACCTTATCTTAGCTCTTATTTATTATACCTTTATCCTTCTTTCTTTTATACTATTAAGCTATATTTACTATACCTATACTATTTTTAGCTACTTTACTTATATTAATATTTTTATAAGCTAATATTTACTATTACCTTAATTATAAGTATCCCTTTAGTTAAACTAATAGCATTCTAAGTTATTTTTAGCCCTTTTTTATAGCCTACTACCTATTACTTACTATTACCTTAAATATTCCTTATCTATTACTTATTATTACTTTAAATATTCCCTATTTATTACTTACTACTACCTTAGCTATCTTTTACTTATTATTTATTACTATTTTAATTAAGTCTTTTACTATTATTTTATTTATATTTACTACTTTTTATTAACCTATCTTTCTTTTACTTTATTATTATAAAGTAATACTAACTAATTTACTACCCTTACTTAGCTAAACCTTAGCTAGCTTTTAAATACTTATTAGTTTATAATACTACCTTTTATTTAGCTTTTATATACTTAAGCTAGCTTTAATATAAAAGTAAAATATTAATAGCTAGTACTACTTAGTATAAGTTAAGAAGCTAACTAAAAATAAAAAGAAGGAAAATAGTAATAAAAGTAAATAGTTAGGTATTTATTAAGGGAGAAAGAGGATAACCTATAGTATATTAAAGTAATTTATTAAAGTTTAAGTAAGCCTTTTATTAGGTATAAAATAAAAGTTAATAAATATATAACTAAACTATTATATAAATATATATTACCTTACTTAGCCTTAAACTAAGCTAAAGCCTTAGTATTTTTTATACTTTTTAAAGGCTTTTATATTAGCTATATATAGCCTACCTATTTTACTAAAATATTATATTAGCTCCCTTAACCTTAAGTATTCTTAATAGCTAAAATTTCTTTTACTTTATACTCTATTAGCTTTAAGTTATTAAAAGGCTAAAAAAGTTAAGGTTTTAAATAAGGGTTTTAAAAGACTTAGGATAAAAGTAAGTTATTTATAGTATATTCTACTAAGTTAATATAAAAAATAAGATAAATACCTCTTAGTATATTTAGGTAAATAGTTAATAATATAAAGATCTTTAATATAGTATACTTTACTATAATTTAGTTTAGTTTTTAACTTAAATAGTTAGTTTTTATATAGTAAAGGTTTAACTATACCTTATTCTCTACTATAAACTTTTTTACTAGCTAATAGGTATAATTTACTAACTTTTATTAGTATTACTAAGCAAAATTAATTACTACCTAAGTTAGTTATATACCTTTATAAATATATTTAAGAAATTAAACTACCTACCTTTTAAGTAATATAAAGCTTTTAATAGGGCCCTTAATATATTAAATAAAATCTATATTAAATCTATAAAGGGTAAGGTTTATACTAACCTTTATAATAGTAAATATATAATTATTTAATATAAGCTAATAGGTAGAAAGATAGCTAAGCTAATTATATTATAAGAATTCTATAATAGTATAAAGAATTAACTATATCTTTTAGTTTACTTATTTAATGCTACTATTAGTTTAAGGGTAGTGTAATATAAATAATAAGCAGTTAGTTTTAGTAAAGGAATATAATATAAATTAGAACCCCCCTATTTAATCTAAGCTATAATTAAAAATAATACTCTAAGGGAACTTATAAAACTATTACTAACACTTTAGAAATTACTATATATACACTTTAGATATTATAGTTATTATAGCCTTTAGCTAAATATATTTTAATAGGTAGTTAGTAATTATTATAAGGTACTATAAAGTGTTTAGTAAGGAGGCTAAAAGGTTTATTATAAAGTTAATAAAGATCTATAACTAAAAGCAGTTTAAAGCTAAAATAAGGTATAGTAGGCCTTAGTATAACTAGTAGCTCTTTTACTTAGCAAAATAGTAGCAATTCTAAATATATCTTATAATACTAGCTAATATCCCCTCTTAGTAGAAGTCCTTATAAAAAGCTTAGAATATTATATTCCTACTTAAGTAGCTTAGTAAGGGAGACTTATAGATATAGTAAATTAATACTATAGTTAAAGGCTTATATTATAGGGCCTAAAGTTAGCCCTAAAATAATAGTGCCTTATATATATCTACCTTATAGTTTACTACTTATTAATAAGTTTATGCCTTTAAAAGGAATTAATAAGCCCCCTTTTATAATACCCTTAACTTTACTAAATATATAAGGTTTTTTTAAATATTAGCGTCCTAAAGGTCCTAAAGGTGTGCCTTAGCAAAGAAGTTATACCCCTTTAGTAGGTTTTTATAGGATATTAAGCAGATACCTAAGGGGACCTTTTAGAAACTATTAAAGGAACCTTAAGTCTTAATTACTACTATAAAGATTAGGTTAATAAGTGCTTACTTTATTAAGGCTGCCTTAAACTTATTTTATTCTTAATAAAATAATATATTTAGCCTCTTTATTTAGCTGCTTAAGTAGTAATAAAGGTAGAAGTAAAAAAGTGCTAGCATTTTAGCCTATTAAGCTTATTATTTAGATATTTTCTAAGGGCTAGAGAAGTATTTTAAATTCTTATAGTCTATAAAAATTATAAAGAAATAAGCTACACTTTAAAGCTTTACTAACTAAGCCTTTAGATAGGAGATTATATTAAAGAGTTTCTTATTATATATAGTATAGTTCTATTCTACTACTATTAATTATATAAAATAGTATATAACTAAGTAAAGCATACCCTTTTTATTATACTAAGAGAGGCAACCCTTAATAGCCTCCCTTAAGGAATCTACCTCTACTATAGTATTTTAGTTAAGGTCCTATTAAGCTAGGATTAAGTATAAAATAAAAGCTACCTTTAGATACTAAAATATATCCTTATAAGCTTAAGACTATATAAATAGTGCCCCTTTTTATATTAAGGCTAATAAAGGTTTAATAAGGTTTAAGAAGTTTATAATAAACTTTTAATAAAAGTTTATAAAGCTTAAAAAGCTATAAATACCCTTAACTTTAGTTAGGGCCTTTTAGTTATAAATTATAGTAATCTTCTTAAGGTTAAGGTATACTATATATTTAGCTTAAATAATAAACCCTAGGTACTTAACCTCTATTACTCTAAAAGCACACTTAGTAATATTAAGGTATAAACCTACCTATTTAAGGTAAAGAAGGATTTCCTAAGTTTGCTAAGTATAGTTCTTATATAAGCTACTAAAGTAAATAAGGATATTATTAAGGTAAGTAGTTATATAGTCCCCTAATATATCCCTTAAAGCACTATTAATATAGTACTAAAACGTTACTAATGCACTTATTAAGCTAAATAAGTATATTAGCTATTTAAATAAGCTAAAGTATATATAAAAGGCTATTAAATATTTATTCCCTTTAGCTATATAAATTTAGTAGAAAGTAGCGTAGATATTTAGCTTTATAAACTACTAAGCCTTAGCAAAGGAGTGTAAAGTCTCCTTAATAAGCAGTAGTAAGTAGCAGTCTTAGTTTATAACTTTATTTAATATATAGTAGTTTATATAAAACTACTAACTACCTTCTGCCTTTTAAATTAAAAGTATAAAGGCTATAGCTAATAAAAAAGAGGCTTAGATCTACCCCTTATTTATTAGTTCTATAATCTATTTCTAAATCTTTAGTAGCTAGTTTTATAGTATATTATATAAAGGTGCTTAAGGGAGCTTTAGCACTAACTTATTAGGGTTTTAGTATAAGTAAATATAATAGTTTAACTAGCTTTAATAAAGGGGTAATATACTAATATTTTCCTTACTAAAGAGGTTTATAAAGTCCTAAAGCTTTACTAAGAGCTATTCTAAGATAGCTACCTTATTTAGAATTAGTAAGCCTATAGATACTAATAGGATAAATATTATTTTATAAAAGCTAGTAACTATAAGGGATATATTTATCTATATCTTTACTGCCTTATACGCTAAGCTAGTATAAATAGAGCCTAAAATAGCTAAGGTAGGGTGTTATACTTCTTATATATTAAAGGCTTTAATTTTTAATCTAAAGTATATACTTACTATTAAGTAATATTATGCTATATATAGTTTAATTCTATTATATAATAGCTATAGTATACTTAAGATATAGTTGTAAGACAACCCTAAGACTATATAGATAGCTATAGAGAAAACCTAACTATTAATATTTACTTAAAAGCAAACTAAATATATAATATATAGCTATATTATAGCAGCCCCTTAGACTAAGTTAGAAGTTTTTATAGCTATAGTAATACTATATATATATAGTAAGTAAATATAGATAAGACTAAGCTATTATATAACCTTCTTACTTATAACTATAAAGCTATTATACTTACTATTAACTTAAGTTTAAAGAAAAGAGAGATTATTATAAAGAAGTAGGATAAGAAAAGGCAGTAATTCTATATTTTATTCTATCTTACTATACTTTTACTATAACTAGTTTATATAGTAGTTAGTATAATAAGCAACACTACTATTACCTTTACTATTAAAACTTAAGTAGTAAGGCTATCTTTTTTTAAATTAAAGCTATTAAACTTACTTATTATATTCTTTTTAAAAACTTTATAAACCTATACTACTACTATATCTATTAAGTAATTTAGTAATAAGAGGTAATACTACTAAATAAAGTGCTTAATAACTTTATAGTAAAGGTATTAACCTACTTACCTTTACTATTAGTATACCTTTAGTATTACCTACTTAGCTTACTTAGCCTTTATTAAGAAACTAATCTTATTTTTAGCTACCTTCTTCCTTAACTTCCCTTTTTTACCTATTACTACTAAGAAAAAGGCTAAGTTAATACTAGTTATTTTTATATTACTATTCTTATTATAGCTAGTATAGCTAAAATACTTTACCTTAATATATTCCTTAAGGTAGTATAAGTTAATATTAAGTATAATGCTATAGTAATATTTAATAGCCTTATAATAGTTATTATAAAGGATATTATAATCTATATAATAGTCCTATATTTATTTATTAAGGGCTATATAAAGTTTAAATAGCTTTATTATATCTACTTAATTAATATCTCTTATTAAAACTAGCTTTTATTTAAAATAGATATAGAAGTTTATAAAGCATTTATTAGTGCGCTATTTAAGCTAATTTAGCTTTAAAACTACGCGTTTCTCTTAATAAAGGTTTATAAATATACTATTAAGGTAGGCAAGGAATTACTTTAAGGTATATATAAAGGTATATCCTAACTTAAAGAAGGGAGTAACCTAAGCTTAAATCTTTAGCTTTAAGTTTTAATAAATTAGAAACTATTTATTATAGTTATTACTAATAAAATTAAAATTAGCCTTAAGCTTATATACTATTAAGCTTTACTAAGCCTAAAAGAAGGCTTTATTACTATTATAAGAGGTCCTTATTAAAAGCAGCTTATATTTAGGCTGCTTTTACTAAGGCCTATTTAGCGTTATATTATATAAAGCTAGTGTAATATTATAAGGCAGCGCGCCTACTATAGCTGCTTAAAGGCGTATGTTTTCTAGCTATATATTTTACTATATAACCCTCTCCTAAAGATACTAAAGTTTCTATATACCCTTTAAAAGTATTATATTATTACCTTAATTTAGATTTATTATAATCCCTATATTTATTAAAAAGGTAAAGGATATTAATTATTATAGTTTAGCTTAAAAAGCTATTACTTTTTAGTAATAATAGTATTGTTAATATTCTTAGGGGAGAAGGAAAAAGCCCTTCTCCCCTCTACTATATATTTAGCTTATATATAATATAGGTGTATAAGAGCAACTCTAAGCAAGCCCTATAGGCCTATAAAGGGCCTATAGAGAGAGCGCTTAGGATCTGAGCCTAAAGCTTAAATCTATCACAGATAGAAGTAAATTAAATATATTTGCATTTTATATATAAAGTAATAGATTATAGTATAGATATTAATATATAAATAACTAATAATAAGTGTGTAGTAGGTAAGGATATACTCTACTTACTTTTTACTTTATACCTATATTTATTTTCTTACTTTTTTATCCTTTTATTATATACTTTTTTATTAAAATCCTTATTTTTTTTATAATAAAAATAATTATAATGTTAAAATATAAGAAAATAGTAGGTTAGAATATTTTTTTTTATAATAAAGCTAATAAAATATAAGAGCTATATATTTAGTATTTAAATAAACTATTAAATTTATAATAGTATAGATTGCTATTATATAAAATAGATAAATAAGGACGCTTCCTTATTAAAGCTAAGGAAGTTTACTGCTATATTATTATTAAAAACAATTTTATATACTATAATATAAGTGTGGATATAATCTTAATTTAATTTTAGATTAATTCTAATATAATATAGAATATAAGATTTAGTAGTATAAGTGCGTTAAAGAAGCACCTTAAAAATGCGTATAGCGTGATATATATTGCGTTATTAGCTAGCGCGTTATTAGTAATAAACAACTAACTTACTATTAGTATATAAACAATGCTTTTTTTTTTTTTTTTTATAGAATATATTCTAATAAATATAATTTTAGTTTTCTATTAAAATATATAAAAACTAGCGCTTAGCTATAATATTAAGCTTAAAACACTAATAAAAAAATTAACTATATATAGAACAACCGCTAAACCTATTGTTTTAAGAAATAAAAATAGTAAGGTATATAATATATAATTAATTAATAATTAAATAAAATATATAAGAATTAATTTTTAGGTTTAAGTAAATATAAAAAAATTAAAAAGTCTTATAGTAAACTATAATAAAAAGAAATATATATTTTATTAAAATAATAAAATTTTTTGCCTATTAATAATATATAATAATAGATATATAGTATAGCGCTAATTTGCGCCTAATAATATTTTATATAAAAATGCAAAGGATTATAAGTAAATATAATAATATATAAATAAATAATACTAATAGAAAATAGATATATAAGCAAATATATAAATAAAGAGTAAGGGGAAAAGAGTGTTATAAGCGTGTGCTTTTATACCTCTACCTTTTTATAAAAATATATATAGAATAGCAGTAGAAAGAGAGGGGGGGGAAGATAATATTAGAAAGAATATAAAGGAGAAAGAAGAGGGTAGTAATTTAAATAATATATAGGCTTTACCTATAACTAAGGAATTAGAGAATTAGAATAATAAAGGAAATAATAGGGATAATACTATATAAAATACAGTAAAAAAAGTAGTAATAGTATATAAAAGAATAAGTAAAAGGTTACTTTTTTGCTTTTTTTAAATTTACTTTTTTTTTTTATTTTTTTTTTAAAAAAAAAAATATAATAAGTATAATAGATATAATAAGAGAATAATAACGTTTATAAGTTTTTTAATAAATATAAATTATATTTTTTACCTACTTAATAATATATTTAAGTATACTAAAACCTACCCTATAGGACTTTTTTTAGAATTTATTTTATATATTTTTTTAATTTTAAATATATAAATAAATATATT
>SRPV01000202.1:0-28996 GCA_018360135.1 Claviceps sorghi | reverse complement strand
AAAAAGAGGCCGCGTGCAAACTTCGCCAGTTAATCGTGTTGGCAAGTAGTTCTAAACTTATCTTTTACTTCCACCAGAGGAAAAAAGAGCCCCGCTGGTTAGATACAGTTGCCTTGACGGTCTCGAGTCGCGAAGCAAGCTGGTAAGAAGCACGCAGTGTGGGCAGCGGGCCAGCCATTCGACGAGCAGCTAAAGCATCGATCATCATCATGATCATCACCATAACCAACTCCTACCCGGTGATCAGCTGGTAGTTCACCCGATGAAGAACGACCACGCTGAACGTATCCTGCGCGACACGTGTTGACAATGGTGGATGCTGGGGATGTTGCGGCTGTTGGTGCCCGACGTGTTGGCGCCATGCACGTTTAAGGTCGACTGGTCTGCTGCTTCAGACACACCGATGCCAACGCATCTCTGTTCTTAAGACGCCTCCAATAGATGCAGGACACACAAGGAACCCCATCCTCGCGGCAAATTTTTGTGTGCCCAGCGCTGACGTCAAGCTACACGAGTCTGCATATCACGACAAATAACGGAGAAGCAATGCTCACCGTCATTGCTCATGTTGGCTTAAACGGCTGGGTAAGCAAGACATTCCACTCGCGACAACGGGCGAACACGAAGCACGTACGGGTCCTTAGCGAAGAAGGACGGAATTATGGCGCCCCTGCACCGACATCGACGCTGGAGTTCATGTATCGTGCTGAACAAAGGCCGTCTCCCACCCTCCCCGATGGAATATACCATTAATTTATTGCGTGATATTTGGTGCCTGTGCAGCTATACATATTTGAGCAGCGAGACCACGCGCGGTCGGGGGTAAACGGCAGAATTCAGCGGGCGGGATTGGCTTTCATGGGATAGCAACCGCATTGAAGGCTGTCCACGTGAAGAGGTCATTATCGCTCAAAATGGGTTCAGTTTTGTCCACTTTGGCCATGCCGAGGTCCCTGGTCCAACAAATCAGGCAATGGACGGCGTCCAAGCGCGAAAACTTGCCGCCGCCACGCCTTGATCGAGGTTGCCGAGGAGTGCGGACCGAAAACAAAATCAGAAGCACCATTGCATCAACTCGCTGATTGTGACCTGTCACACTACGAAACACTACCAGATAGGTACATGGACCTTATCACCGGGTATTTCAGAACAAATTAATACCTTATCATAGTTATCCAAAGTCCCTACTTACCATGGCTTCGCGCTCGGAGCATGACAGTTCCACCCATACAACAATACTCAATTATCAAAGCCTCGGCTGTTCGGACCTCAGGTGCGATAATAGTCATCTTTTTCCACCGTGATCACTTGTTGGCGGCCGGGAGTGCGGAACCAGCGGACGGGGAGTCCCTGAGACGCCGTATGGCAGAGCAGTAGTCGCGGGATACGCAGTGCGATGCTCTTGGAGACATGGTTGTCAGGAGCATAGCAAGGAATAGTGACGGCAAGATAGCGGTTCCTGGGCTGACAGCCGGCTAATTGCTGCTGGCCGCCTTCGCCTATACCGGACCAACAGCGTGGTGAGGGAAGACGACGATGGCGGGAACTAAACGAGTTAATCAAATGGGCTCAGAAAACTACGGGCTGTTAACAATGAACGGAACTCAACACAGACATCGAGCCGCTGGTTTCATATTCTTCACTCACAAGGCAGGAAAGTGGCAGCTTCGCTTGTATTGCGCATTGGAACAAGGAAACAACGGGACAGCAAACCCGCAGAATGTCTTGATATGTATGATGTGCGTTTATGGAAGCTCGCTGTTTCAAAGAGGAAAGTATCCATGGCGGACTTTAATTTGGCCAGCTTTCCGCAGCACGCTCATCAGGTGGTGGAACCAGTTATCATCTCTGATGAATGTCGTGCGGCTTGAACCCACACGTCGACAACCGACAGGAACCCACCAACCCACTTCTGACTACATAAAGTACATACATGCATGCCAGATTCAAGGTCGGCAGCTTACCGTTTCGGCACCCCTACCACAAGAGCATTGATGGCTGAGCACATCTGTCGGCGGCAACTTCTGTGAGCACAACACGCGCGCACACACACACGCACACGCGCGCGCTCATACATACATACATGCTGCAACGTGTCGGCAAAAAAAAAAAAGAAGAAGAAAGAAAAAGAGAGTCATCTTTCCCTCAAAACAAGGCCGAGTCAAGCAACGATGGAGCATTGGTCGGTCGATAAACCATGGCTCGACCTAGGTTGTGGGTTGGCTGAGGGCCCATTCTATGAAAATACCTCCAGATGCGTGCGGTTTGTTGATATCAAGGGCAAAAGGCTGTATTCAGTACCGTTGAACGGGACTGAGGCGTCCGTCCAAACTTGGCAGCTCGATGTTTGCCCGACCGTGACGGCTGATATCGAGGGGGTTGACCCGCGAGAGCGCATCCTGATTGGTATCAAATACGGGCTCGCGGTGTTCGATCGGAATACGGGCTCGTACAAGATCTTGGCACGCTTCAACAATCCAGATAATGAGCGTCTACGCAGCAACGATGGAGCTGCCGATCCTCAAGGGAACTTCTGGGTGGGCAGCATGACAGACTTTGGACTGGGCGAATTCCAGCCAGAAGGTAAGTGCAAAGGTTTGGCCAGTATTTAATCTTGTTTGGCGCCAGGCACGCGATGCATCATGAACATCGCGGGACAGCCACTGACAAGACACCCAAACGCTCTCCGCGTTTCAAAACAGGCTCTATATATCGGTTTCGCCCACAAGGAGACAAGGAAGTAGTCGTGCAGGGTCTCACAATCCCCAACTCCATGGGGTGGTCCCCTGACAATAAGACCATGTATTATACTCATTCCAAGGTTCGCGAGATTTATGCCCTTGACTATAACACAAGCTCGGGAGATGCGACGAACCAACGATTGTTTTATCGGCACCCAACATCGGGGGAGCCAGATGGGTTTCGGCTCGACGTCGATGGCAACCTCTGGACGGCGATATATGGTGAGAGCCGCGTCCTCAGGATCAATCCTGCGGGTCAAGTTACAGGCGAAATTTCGCTGCCAACCAGAAACATTACCTGTGTACAGTTTGCCGGCACTGAACTCGTCATCACGTCTGCGGCAGATGAAGATGGTGAGGGCCAGAGCAAGCGATATGGCGGCAGTTTGTTCAAAATCCATGTGGGCAAAGGCGGATTGGATCTTTTCAAATATAAGATGTGAGGTCAGTGGAGCGAACCGAAGCGGCAATCGTGTCTGGAAGGAGGGGGGGGGAGCGTTCGAGAGGCTTGGATGCCTCTGCACGCCCCATATCAGTTAACAGTCACGAGCGCTCGGTTAGGAAGAAAGAAGGGGCAAAGGGAAAAAAAGGGGTTGGGGGGGGGGGGGCGTGTCGGAACCTGCATGACGGGGCACGGACGGGCAGGGCCGGCCAGGATAAGACAGGACATGACGGACATGCGATGGAAACGAGTTCGCATGGTGTCGCAAACATGTCCGTTTGGGACAAAAAAAAAGAAAAAAGAAAAAAGAAAAAGAAAAAAGAAAAAAGAAAAAAAAAAAGCGCAGGCACAATGTATCAAGGAGTACACGAGGACAGTGTGTGTCGAGAAAATACTCCGCAGTGCGTTTCGTTGTATGCATTGTCTGTCATTTTTTTCCAACTCGAGCGCAAATGCTAATGAAAGGCTAAGAAGGGTGGGGCTCATCCGCTCATCCGACCAGCCTTTTTTCATGGATGGGACGGATAGGAAGGATGGGATGGATCGATGGATCGAGAACGGAGGGCGGATAGACGGTGTTATGGAGCCGAGCAGCAACTCGTCAGCATCGTGATTTGCCCGCTGCCTTACCGACGGCAGGGACGTGGGAGCACACTAGCTCAGTTACCATGGTCAACGACGCTCATGAGAACAGACCGACCAGCCAAAAGTGCGTGACAACAACAACAATACACATGCAAGTTGCGGCATGCAACCTGGACGGGCCAGACCGGGCCAGACCGGGCAGGATGGGCAGGATGGGCAGGATGGGCAGGATGGGCAGGATGAACAGCCGAAGCCACGGGTCGACAGCCCAGGCCCAATGACGAGCGGACGACCGACGGGTCTAATGGATGTCGAAGATGAAGCCCTGGCTGGGACAAAATGGACCAGACCAGACCAGACCAGGAAGAAGAACCCTGGCAGAAACAGCTCGGAAGCGCCCAAGGAAACCAAGGTTTCGTTCCCAACCACCATTCTGGGCGCCCTTTTTGACCGGGCCTTTCTTTGCAACGAAACCAGCCATGCGTGTACATACATATATACATACATGGTGTATGCACCATGCGACTTTTCACGAATGGGTCTTGTCCGTCTTGCATCCCATGTACGTACTGCACGTACGTGACGACTCAAATCCACGACAAAGGCGTCCCCGCCACACGAACAGGTTCCTGGTGCTGTTACTTGAGAAGGAACACGGGACCATGGGAATATAGGCCGTGTTTTTCTCCATCTACTGACTGCCTCGGAGACAGAGCAGAGGTCCTGCAGGTGGTTGTTATCGGCGTGAGGCCTCGACTTCTCCCCCCGGATGACCGTCTCCTCTCTTCTCTTTTTCCCAGATGCCTCGTCGTGGTCTCGTTCTTCCTGACCGCCGCGTTGACCGCCAAACATGGGTCGATGTATGTACATATGATGTACGTAGATGCCCATGGCCATGGCCATGGCCAAGCCATGTGGCCGATGCTCCCAAGATCAGAACTCAAAAGGGCACTTGATTAGGCGCAGAGACAGCATGAAATGGTCACTTGGTGCATGGGGCACAAACATGTATGCGCAAGCTGTTCGAGACGGGCGGCAAAGCAATGGAAGCCAAGCTGTTCCCCAATGAAGAAAAAGAGGTGGAAAAAGGGGGGGAGGGGGGGGGGCAGAAAAAGAAAAAGGAAAAGGAAAAAGAAAAAAGAAAAGGGAAAAGAAAAAAAGACAAAAAAAAAGACAAGGCTGGGTAAGAATATGATGCATCATATTTGCGCCTTGTCTTGCTGGCGTCGTTTGTGCTTGTGCTTGTGCCGTACAGTCATAATATGTACATGCAGAGTACATACATGCCCGTACATACCGAGTACATTACATGAGAATGCACCTGGCCATCGATGAGCTGTTCATAGGGTCCGATGAGTGAAGAAATCGGAGATCTAGGGCCCCTCTGAGCCGTGAGATGTTGCTCGTGGGATTTGCTTTCTACAGCCAGTTTCCTTTGTCGATGGGCAAGTCTGACCATGGACTAAGCGGGAGGCTTGCGGTTGCAGGTTTTTTTTTATTTTTTTTTCCCCTCTCCTTCCCGGGTTCGTGAGATTTACTGATGACGAGCCCGGTGTTTCTCGCGATTTCCAAACGCCGGGCGATAAACTAATCCCGGTAGCAGTTCCCGAACACCAAAGTAAAAGGTGTTTCCAGCCCGAGGAATGCGCGGACAAAGAGAGAGAACGAGATACAGACTGGGCAATCTCCGTCCTGCAACCACGACGCCTCTTCTTTGGAAGAGAGCTTTCGATTTTGCTTCCTAGGGAGAAGGGGGGGGGATCGCGTCGGCGTGCTCCATCCTGCCGTGGCTAGCGAGCTCGCTGACTAGCTCTGCTCGCACGCCTCTCCCCCGGCGTCTAGCACAGAGCCGTCGATCTTGGTGGTGGCGAGGCTCGCGAAGGGGAAGGCAAGGCAGGCCTGGCCGCTGGCCTTGTCTCGTGGTTTACCAAAACTCTGGCTGCCGTCCCTGTTCCGCCACAAGGAGTTCCGTCAGGGACAACCAACGATGACGCTCCCCGTTCTCCCTTTGCGCAAGCAGCAAACAGCCCTCCTCCTGCTGTCATGGCTCTCTCTGCCCAAAGATGACAGCACGCCACGCCCAACAAGAGGATGATACAACACGAAGCCTCGTCATCTTGGGCCCGGCAAGCGCGCGCGCGTGCGACTGCGCATATTCCCAAACGGCCTGAAGCTGGACCAACGAAAGATGGTCCCGAGATGCACACGACGGGCACCCAACCATGTCGAGGGCAGGGCAGAGTCGACAAGAAGAATCCCCAAGGAAAAGGGGGAGGGGGGAGGGGCAAGCCACCGCACCGTTCTTCACTCGCAAATCAGACATGGTTCCAGAGACCGTGCCTCGTGCCATTGACGGGAAAAGCCGAGACAGTCTTGCGCATCACCTGCCCTTTCCCGGGACGATGCAACGGCATCGAGGCCGAACGCGCCATTCTTTCCCATGCCCCTTTATGCCATTTCCCCCCCGTTCATCTCCGCCTTGGTCAAGCAAGTCAACAAGGGCGCCGTAGTCCGACGGCCCAAAGAGCCCCCATCTCGGCCCCTTTCCGAGTCCGGCCCACGTGCCGGCCATCCCTGTCCGGCGTTTCAGACTCGTAGAGTTCCGCATCGAGCAGGCCCCGTTTCCCGTTTGCCGCGACGAGCCCAGTCGCTTCGGAATCACAATCTAACCTGCGCCCAATGATGCCCCTGAGCCTGGGGGCTTCCGAAGCACCATGCGGGCCGTGCGGCGTGGCGAAAAGTGCTTGAGTTTTTGCGTGCGTGGTCGATGCCCGATAGACGGTCCCTCTGCTTGTCTACTTGGTCTCGTCGGTTTTCTTCCCTGCCCCGTGGTTTTTCCCGTGTAGAATAAGCAAAGGGACTAGATGGCGGCCCGCGAGCGTCTTGACTCGCATCACGACATGGCAGGCTTGTCCACGTTGCCGTCTGCGCAGTCTCGCGCCGACACATCATCCACATGGCGTGCGCCTGTACGTGATCCATGAAAATGATACCACAATGTATATCCAGTACCGAATACTATTCAGCTTCACGGCTGCTCCAGGTCGTACAAGTCCATCCGGCCGACGGCCAACACCCTCCGCACTGTTACTGCCTATCTACCTAGTGCCCGTACACGTCCTTCACTCTCGTACACGCTCGCCCGCCTCCCTCCCTTCGTCCCGCTCGTCTTGCCCTTGCCCGCCCTCAAGGTCTGTCTTGATCACGAGGTTGTCCCGGTCTCTCATGTGGACCACGACAGTCAGTGCCTCGATTCCCAGCTCATCCGCAGCACTGCCTTGATAACGACCAGACGCTTCGTTTCCCTTCCACACACATCCTCTTTCGCAGAGGGCCAGCAGGTCCTCACTCATGACTATCTCGTCCCGTAGTCGCAGATATCGGCTTCTCCAGCTGCACGACTGAGGGCATTCAGATGGCGCCGTTTCGCCAGCCGCGCCAGCCGACTTGTTCGAGGCCGCCGCGGGACTCGGCCGTGGAGAAGCCGACCCTTTTTTCGCTTCCGCACTGTTCATTTCCTTCTCAAGGTCGTCTTGTACTTTCTTCCAAGCGAGCGAGTTCTCAATGGCCCGAATACTCAATCGGGGCTCTGTAAATGGATCCTCAGCGTCGGAATTGTTGTCCTTCACAGATCGCACAAGCGAATTGCGCCTGCGGCGGCAGCCTACAGGCGCATCAATGGGCGACGCCGGCCTTCTGGAGTCCGTCCGATCGCATGACTCACATGCGACATCCATCTGCGGCAGATTGGCTGCGTTATCTTCCGGCTTGACGAGCTTGCGCCGCCAATCCGATACCGGAGTTGTTGCTGCTATCATCTTGGACGGTGCGACGAGCGTCGTGCCTTCGCCTTCGCCTTCACGACCGCCTCTTCCTTTGCTTCGGGGACTAACGGGGCTATCAAGATTCTCTCCCGGTACATGCAGGCAACCCACGGCGCTTGAAACTCTGCGAAGTGCTTGCCGAGACCATGGAGCCGAAGGCTGCGTCAAGGGCTGCCCATTCCTTCGAGGAGCTTCAACTTTTCGGAGAAATGGCCAAGGCTCGGGTTCGGTCCCTGGAGTCTGCGCCTTGGGACAAAGATGTGTATTCTGTCTGTGTTGCCTGTACCCTGTCAAGCTGGGCAAGTCGTTTCTGACACTTGTCGACGCAGGCAAACCACCAGTAGGTCCTTGCTCCATGTTGAGCACGTTTTTGCCTGGGGAGCTCTTGCTGACACTGCTGTCGACAACATCTACATTCTTCGGCCGGAGAATCAATGGGTGTGGTCGCACGACACTTTCTTTCTTTCCAACCTCTGCTGTGTTTTCTGGCCGCTTTGTTGCCTTGATGCTGCTTGAGCTTGAAGTCTTTGACACTGGACGTGATTTCGACCTGCCATGGTCAAGGGCCGCAGGGTCATGCGAATGGCTGAATCCAATCTTCTCGACTTTTTCTTCTGCTGCAGCATGTTGGGAAGTACGACCAGCTTCAGTTATGCTTTCTCCATCATCATCGTCGTCGTCGTCGTCGTCGTCATCGTCGTCATCGTCATTTCCATCATCGTCGCCGTCCCGCATTAGACTTGGGAGGCGAGGTCTTCGTGGCGGTCTCGTCGGCGTGCAATTTTCCTCTGCGACAGATGTGCCCGAGCTTTGCGTCATGGAGCCTTTACTTGGAGGTCTAGACTCAAAATCTGTGTCGTCATGGCCCAACGTATTCTGAGACTTATGAAACTCTTCGGCATGGCGGCAGAGCTTGACGATTTTGCTTCGAAGTGCGTCAGTATCGTCCTTCGAACCGCCACCCGCTCGATTTCTGTTCAAGGTCATTGGTCTCATCCGGGCCGAACAGCAAAGGCTGTGCCTCTCAATATCCCGCGACGGCTCGTCTTTTCTGGGACCCTGCTGAATTTTGGGCTCGTGACTGGCCAAACGTGTAGGCGTTTCATCCAAGAACCGTCGGGAAACGCAGTCGGAGAGCCGTCTCGGACGACCGCCAAAGCCATTCGTTGTTGCTTTGGGAGGGGCTGACAATGTGCCCTTGAAGTATCTGTCAGCCAAAATAAATGGATTGCCTGCGACGAGGCCTCGGGTTGGTGTTCTCGGCATGGCCTTGGCAACGGTGGTTGACGGCATAGAAGCGGCCCCCATAGTAGCATCGGGACGTTTAATCGATATTTTTTCTCTGACGGCCCGTCTCGAATTGTATATCCAGGTGCCTGCATCTGCCTCCCATCGTTCGCAAGCACATTTGTAGCAATAGTCATGTCCGCATAGACCACAATGCTCTTCGTAGGGGAGGGCCTCGCCGCAAGAATGACACAGTTGAGTCCCCTTGTCTTGACCATTTCGAGATTGCGTATCCCTTTTCAACGTCAACCGTGGAGGAAATAACGTGGCGTCTTCTTGATTCTCTTCAACAAGCTGTGTTGCTTCTTGGTCCTCGGGGGCGCGATTCTCGGCTGGTGATGGGGATACTCTGCCGCAAACGTTAACAAAACAGATGAATGTATTTTTTTTTTTGAAAGAATCTGTTCTAACAAGGCTTCGGAGAACACGTCCCCTTTTGGACCGACGCTCTGCTCCCGTGATGAGCCTTGTATCGACTCGAGACAACTACTCTTCCCCAGGGCTCGACCGATAAATGAGTGCTCAAGTGATAATGGGGTAGTGCTCTGGTCTAGAATGTTTCGAGAAGCTGGAGCGGCTAAACGGACATCAACTCGGCGGCCCCATCCGACCTTTCTATCGTCTTTGTTGTAGTCCATGTTGATGGTTCGGTGTTTCTGCGGCGACTGCTGGCCGGTTGCGATGCCCAGGAGCTGTTGTACGCGAGAGTTGACAAATCCAGAAGGGACAGATGTCTCAGGTCTAGGTGTCTGTTCTTCGTAAAAATGACTGTCCGGCATCAATAAGGTGGATTCTGGAGTTAGGCAATATTTCATTACGATGCGTGAAGCACCATAAATATAGAATGAATGGGCCAAAAGAAAAAAAAATGAATAGAAGGTCTTGTCTGCCTTTTTTTCAGCTTAGTACTAATTTCTCTCAGACGAGAAAAACAAATGTAGACCTCGAGCTGCTACTGCTAGTTAGGGACTGGTCACAATATCAAAAGGAAGGAGCAAGCTGGTTAAGTTACTGGGGCATGTAGCTGCTTCTCTCAGGCAGTAAGCGCAATGCTCACATGACACAAACGTAAAGACATCGGGACACAATGCACTTCACACAAACGAGATATGATTTATAGATGGACCGGACCACGGCTGGTATAAAACTGTACGGGTTCGGCGCTAATAGTGGTAAAAAGATGATGTACATGAGTTAAGACACCAACAACTCCGTTTATTTCACATGGGCAGAGAGGGTCTCGAGGACCTTTGACAAAAGTCAGTAAAGCGTGGCAGCTGCAGGCCCGGGGGAAATAACATACCTCCAACTCGATTTTTGCCTCGGCGATATCTTGCTCGCTCCCGGCACCACCGGCAATCTTTTGAGCCTCGGCAATTCCAGCTCGGACGGCGTCGGCGCTGAAAGCTTCAATGGGGTATCCTTCGGGTGAATTAATGCTCAGAGTCGAGTTGGGCTGAATCGTGGCGAATCCTCCAGCAACTGGCACCTTCCGTTAGTCAATGTCTCCGAAATGCCTCGAGGTGCTCCAGTAGACGTTGCGGGGAAACAAGGGGAGATGGGATGGAGAAGATTTTCGGGTGGCTTTCATGTTGTCCTCGGGAGTAACGATGACGTACGGAACCACTGCTTGGCACTACCGCTTTCCTCAATGACCTCGACGACTCCAGGCTTGAGCTGCTCGATGGAAGGGACGTGGTTGGCCAAGACACCCATCTCACCAGACTCGGCTGGGATATTGACCTGGACCACATCCTGAGACTTGTAAATGGACTATATAAATGCGCCAATTAGCTTTCCGGCCGCCTCGTCTCGGGCAAGCCCGCCAGGGTAAGATCCATTGCGTTGGAGAAAGAAACAGGCTCGTCCCCCAATTGCTCGCCATTCGCACAACAGAATTCATACCTGATGAGGCAGGGACATGGAAAGCTTGATCTAATCAAGGGGCGGTTAGTCATGCCTCACGGCTCCCAGGAGGGCAAGATTTCACGGATTGAAACTTTACCTTGTCAGGAACGGCCTCAGCATATGTTCTCCGCTGAGCAACAGAAAGCAAGGCTGCTGGGCGAGCTCTGACAGCCGCACGGGCGACGCGAAAGGTGTTCATGATGGGCTGAGAGACGTGATCAAGGTGTTGCGCGAACGTAAGGCTCGTTGGCGACGATTCTTGTCGGGTAGCGGGCACTACGCCGGCGAGCAGGAAAATCCGACTTCTGTATGATCACGTGATGAACGGCATTTCGTCTACTTGTGGGGGCTACCCTGTACCACCAGCTCAATATTTGGGGGAAACCGATGCGTGCTCCAACATCATCGGCCCACACGCTTGGCCATCAGAATTGTATACGGCTGTCCACGAAATATTTGAGCATGCTTCGCTTTTTCGACACATTTATGCCTCGTGAGACTTTGCTGAATGATACATGACAAGGATTGAAAACTTTGACAGGATAATGCGAATGCTGTCAGATGCATTTCCTGCCGGATTCTATTCCCCAGGACCTCTTGATATCCAGCCAGTCCCATCTCGACAGCGCCCTCATCAGCAACTTGTACAAGTCGGCGCCCATGTGTCAGCACACAGCATGATGACGCAGCCACGACAAAGTATTGCCCTCTTTGTCGTCAAGAACGCCATCTTCATCCCAGTCATTGCATACCATGTGTCAAGTACGAAACGTGAAGCCAGCTAAGAGCGCGAGTCCAGCCGCCTCCCAAATCCACCCCCGAACAGGCATGCTTTATTTTACCTTGATGTATTGTGTTGTATTTTTTTTCTTGGTTGTTTCTTTTTTTCGAATTTCCTCGTATTACCACTTGGATGCCAATGCAACGGCGTGTCGATGGAATTCCCACGGTCTTATCCCGAGCTGACGTGGACAGACGATCGATTCCTCATACGCTTGAAAAGCGAGGAGTTGGTTGAGTTGATCAACAACCACCATCGTCATATTCTGCTCGAGCTATCTCATTTATCTCTCCCGTGAAAATCGACAAAGAAGTCGATTGGGCCGACGCGACCATGGTAGGGAACACCCACTGGGCACTGACGGCATCGTGCTTCTCACGACCGTCCGGACCGTGACTGCGTCACAGAAGCTCACGAGTCACGACATGGGAGTCTTCAGGACACCAGGGCCGACGGTGTAGGAGCCGTGAAACGCATGCCGTGGCACATGGCTAGAGGGCGGCCCAGCGAAAGCACAATAGATTGAGCAACGCTTGTCGCGAGGGGAGAAGAAAAAAAGGGAAAACAAATCTTCACGCCGTTCGACCAGTGGCCATCACACAAAACGCCGCACAGGGCACGGATGATAAGCTGATGCCAATTCCCTCAATCCTTTTGTTTCGTAGGCCTGCACGTGGGCTAGACCCGGATGAGCAGGCACATCATTCACTCTGACAGGGCGTACTTTGGTCCTGTGCAGCAAAACAAGGGGTCCTCCGGTAGTATAAAAATAGTAGAAACGTGCCTTTTCGGAGAAGCCTGTGGTTGTTTGACCGACGCGGTACAAGAAAGGGGAAAGGGGGAGTCAAGCTCCTCTCCGGACGTGACCGATGATTCCTTTGATGTGTCTTGGCGGACGAGTTGGAACAATAGAGGATGGCTGGTCCCAACGCGCCCTTGGGCCTTCTCCCCAGCGAAAGTCATCAATTGGCGAAAGTTTCCGCCATGACAGCACACAAGCGAAGGTCCAACCAGATTCACAATAGATCCCAGAGACCCTCGGGCAGCAGGGCACAATGGATCAAACCTTGACCAGCAGCGCGAATGAACATGGTTCTGCCCAAAATAGGGTCTCGTCGCGAGCGTTCCGGGCTCTCCTCCCGATATACCGTCAGTCGGCGACGGCAATGGAAGACGAGTTCGAAACACAACAATTCGAGGTTGAGCAAACTGGCATGAAAGTCCGGGCCGCGAAGCCGCCAACCCGCGCCAGCCATTCGCTGGGTGGAGGACGTCTACAGACATGTTGGGGGAGCACTACATGCCCAAGTACCTACTTACCTACCTGGTAGGTAGGTACTCAGTACTGATATTTGGTAAGTACTTACCTTAAGTACCTAGGTACCTAAGGTAAGTAGGTACTTAGGTAAGTAGGTATCTGGGTAGGTAGGTACCTAGGCACTCACCCAAGTACCGAATATGCCAAGTACCTACCTACCTGGATACCAGAGGTGCGCAGTTGAATGCGCGCCAGGCGGAACGTGCAGCGCGTACCAGCCTGACGACTCACCCAAGTACTTAAATAGCGGTGTTCGGGTGGCCACTGGAGGCAGGGCAGCGTGCTGCTTGGCACGCAGCCCACCATCTGTATGCCATACCGACTCTCGTCTGCACATACATTGGCATCACATAAAGTACACAGGGTACAACCAGAGATGTCTTGGGATCACGACAAAGGCCTGGCCGGCAGGAATGCGCATCGTGTTTCTACTGCACGCGGCGCCTGGTTTCGTCATGTATCGTTTTATGGGGCAACAATAGATGATCAAGTCGGGTAAGGACGTGCCGGAAGCTGGGACAGAGAAGGGCGAGGACATTGGGTCATTGGCATTTGTTCATGTGAAGGGCCCGTGTACATAGGTACATTTTCGGATGTACCTTCATTGATGGTGGGTCACTCCGAAACGTTTTACACCGAACTTGTATGTATGGCAAGCTACTTATTCGGGATTACGTGAAGCTACTCGGCGTCTCGCTTTCGCGGGCGCGCCTCGACGGTCTCACCGCCAGGATGAGCGCTCGGTGCACGCTACTGGGTACCTGCCTAAGTAAGTACGTACTGATGAGTCCAAGCAGCCTAGGTACCTACCTACTTACCCAGGTACCTACTTACTTAACGTACTTAGACCTAAGTAGTAGGTACGTCGACCGCCAAGACTGTGGGACGGTCAACCAGCCTGTCTGCACAGCTCAGACGAGGCTTCTTGCGGGAGTCGGGCCAGCAAGGCCGCCGGCAGGAGCTGTGCATTTGTGAGAGCGGCGCGGAAGCAGGTTCGCGCAGATGGCTTGCATGTGCTTTTGCTGATGGTGCGGATGGCGCGGATGATGCTGACGGGGGACGTCCCCTCTTTTTCTCGACGCGCTCATGCCGTCCCAGGCATCCATCTCCGGATGCGGGGTAGTGCCGTAGTTGCACACATCTCATGTGCGTCGTGCGTCGTGCTCGTGCTCGTGCGTCCACGGCATGTCCAGGGTCGTCGACGACGCATCCATGCCCGCCCATTCGACATGTCGCAACATGCATTCCGCGAATGCCTGCTAGTTGCGCAATTCCAGATGGGTGTGGCGCGCCATGTCCAGCTCCTGCGCAGCCGGACCATGACCTTTACACGACCGCATCGTGCGTGCTCGCTCCCTCGGAGCACCGCGTGGAAACGGCTAATATCAAAAGTGCGACAACGACTGGCCATGACGTCGTTTTTCCCGCAAGCGACCTGAGCAAATCATTTCACCTCCGCAAATCATGAACCCTCGGTACGGCACGGCAATCGTCCAAGTGGGATCAAGGGCAAGGCATGACCTGCCATGGGGCTTCCCAAAGGGGCAACAAGGGAAAGACGACGAGGACGAGAGCGAGGACGAGAGCGAGGGCGGCCACGCGTACCGGAGCTCGACTTGGAGGTGCTTGCAGGGTGGTCGCAGGGTCCTCGTCCCCTCGTCGCCTTGCCATGCCAGCCGACGAAGCGCTGCAGCTGATGCGTGTTCATCGGATTCCAAGGCGGCTTCGTCGTCACACCGCAGTGCGTGCGGATGCAGGCAGAGCGCAAGGCGATTCCACCCAATGGGTCGTTCCCAAGACGCAATCCGCCTGCCTCTTGGGTGTCTGAGGGACCCGTCAATGATTGTCCCCTCTGGACGTTAATGCCAGGGCGGCGGTCACCATGGACAAAGCCTCTATCGGCGTCGAGTCTGTGCCGATGGCGGAGGGGAGTCGTTGTGGTGACAGAGACACAATCATCAGGGTGACATCAGTCGGCGCTGGTTGCTCCAGGACCGTAAGCGGGCGAAACGACTTCGACTCGACTCGGCTCGGCTCGACCAGGGACCAATGTATGTATGTATGTATGTATGTATGTACACATGCCGCCCCTGCCCAGCCATCCAACGATGCCGCTCGTCTTTCACTTTTCAGAAGAGGAAAAGGGGTCTATGATGCATCCTCGCCCTGTTTGCGAGCGCTCCCCTGCCCCTGCACATATGGCATCATGCCCGCCTTGCCTGGCTTCACACTGCAGTGCCCAGCATGCCGCACCGGACATGCCTTGCACATGGGTGTACTGTATGTAGTATGTACAATACATATGTACATATGTGTGTTCCTGGTGTGTAGTGTGCAGAACGAACCAAGTGGGTGGCGTTCCTCATGCACGTGCCTTTGCGAGAGGGCAAAAAATAAATAAATAAAAAAGAAACCAAAAAAAAAAAAGACAAGAGAAAAGACGACGCTGCCAATCCAGTTTCCTGACCGCTGCTATTGCCCACCAGCTACAGCCACAGTGGTCATCTAGTCCAGAGCGAACGCCACTGGCACATTCTGACCGGCTCGAATAAACGAACAACAAAGTTGTCGCGAGGAAAAGGGCTTCAAGGCGCGCACTATGAGAACTGATTGATGCAAGCCACAGCACAGCGGTGGTCCGAGTCATACATACGCATGCCCGCGTCCCCCCGATGTAACAGTTTGATTTTTTTTTTGCATCGGACGAATCCTCATGCGGCCCCTTTCCTCGTCGACGGATTGTTTCTGGCTTGGACACCTAGCCGAGCATGATTCCCGTGTCTTACGTGCTGAACGATGATGAATGTATATACAATGTATATGTAAGTATGTAAGTACCTACCTACTTACAGTAATTCCAAATAATTTGCCATATAATTTTGGCGCACAGAGTTTTGCGATTACTTACGACCCACTGTATGAAGGTACATATATACATACCTGTGAGGGTCAGCAGTAAATTGTCCACTGGACAATCGGACACAGATGCCCCAGCTGGCTTGTCCCGCATTTCGTCAGCAAGGTGTCCTCCATGTATCTTGTCGCCGTGCGAGGAACGGGCAAATTGCACGACGACCACTACCGCCGACCATCATCGGTCGCCGCAAGACCGCGCCGGACCCCTCATCTAATTTGCTGTCCTGTCCTGTCCTGTCCTTGGTTTGGTGCATTTTTGGTTGATGAAACCCTGACAGAACGTACACGGGGAGGGGAAAAAAGCGCACCAGCGCGGCGTGCCTTTCCGCTTCCCACTGATGCCACTTTTGCCATTGTGCATGCGTACCTAAGCAGTGGCTGTGAGGCTCGGACTGCTGCCGAACCGAACCGCCACCAAACTCTTGGGCATGGACAGACGTGGAAGAGGGCCAAAGCTCTGCCTCCCAGAGCGTGAGCCATTATTCGAAACACCCATCGCATATTGTGTCGAGAAGAGACATCCGAGGGGCTGGCGCAACGCAAGCCGCATGGTGCAGCATCAAATGGCAGAATATGGCAAAACTATGCGTCACTGACCGCTGCTTTCGGCCACTTGAGCATGACATGGACGGAAGAGGCCGCACCACTCAGGCCGCACGACCACCGTCACTGTCGTCTGGTGTCTGCCATGTGCCAACGTCGGCAGCAGATGGTCTGGTCCACGTAGCATTGCGTTCCTCGCTGGGCCGAACGAAACGCTACGCAGTCACCGCCTCCACTCGCTGAACCACCATGGGGGAAATTAAGTACCGCGAGGGGGAGAGGGGAAAAAAAACAATTTCGTTTCTGCTAGCAGGCCTCGTCCTGCTTTCAGCATACCGTGCTCGTTGCCCCACTGGCGCCGTTGAATACTGTGCTACGCCTATTACGCCCGTGGTCCTGCGCCAGTGGCCATTCAGAATGGGCACTGTGTCTGCTCGTTCCTCGCCCAAGCCTGTTGTTGGGGACTGCACGTGGGGCTTTATTTGAGAGCAGAGGGCGAGAAGGGCCTGGGGCTCGGCCCCTTTGGCCCTTTTCCCGTTTCGCCATGACATTTTTGAAATCCAAGAGGATGGGGAAAATGCGAAATGTGGCCGACCACACTGTGCACACGGTCGTAATTCACACAGGGCCTCTTGCCATGTCATTACACCCGTCTTCTCCTCCCTACCCCATCTCGCCCATCTACTAGGCCATTTCTTTCAATGCCGAGAAGGCTACAATTTCGCAAGTCCATAACCCCCCCCATGATTTTGCAACGGCTCATTGGAAGGCATGCAAGGCCACTCCAATAGGCGGTTGAAGATATACCCGGGGGGGGGGGGGTTGGTTCGCACGTGTCAGCCTGCCTACCTACCTACATACCTAGTACGGGCACCAAAGGGATAAGAGCAGTAGCTCCAACATGCGCAACTCCGTTCGTGGCCACTCGCGTCGGCTTTCCGACAGACAGCCCAGGCGATGACGTAGAGGGTTGTGATGAAAAATGGCGCGAGAACGACTTCGTGGCGAAGACGGCGCCAAGTCTGGTCGGCAACGGCGGATCTCGCCTTGTCGTCGCACTTTCGCTCTGCCCTCGCGCTCTGGGACCTGCTCGACTCTCGAGTTGAGTGTTTCCTCGGGATTCCGTTGGCCGGACTGGGGTGGTCTTGGTGGCCATGACATGCCCACGGGACGTACTCGTAGTACGCAACGTTTGCACAATGTACAGTACATGCACCACTGCATGTACAGGCGGCGGTCAAGCGGCATGTCGCAAGGCAATCTCGGCACCCGGTACATCCAGCTGCTTGGTTCGTGGCAAAAGGTCTGGTTCATGTGTGCGGCAAAACGCACACGCATGACCATCGCAGAGCGCCCTTCGGACTATTCCTCGGACCGGCCAGCCCTCCCTGCTTCCTTGCTTCCTGCTTCCTGGCTCCTGGCTATCCGAGCACAGTGTCAGTCAGGGCCGCTCTGTTTCATTCTGCGATCAGCGCCATTGTTGACATTCACACACACCACGCCGGCCACAGGCCACACATAGGGTCCCGTTACCTGCCTGCATGCCTGTGTGCACTAGCCACCAAGCACCAACCACTAGCCAGACCACCACACCCCATCGGCTGGGATGGATCAATGGCCTGGACTGGACACTGCAATGTTGCAATGTACCGCCCGGCCGGTCAAAATTTGCATCCGAGGCGCCATCTTGGCGCCATCATTGCGCTCCACACGACTGGCGTAAATAAGCCCGGCGCAGGGCGCGTTGCCGCTGCCGCTGCCACTACCACTACCACTGCCACTGCCACTGCCACTGCCACTGCCTCTGCCTCTGCCTCTGCCTCTGCCGGCCATCAGCGGCGGCGACGGCGTCTGGCGTCTGCGACTGCGACTGCGACTGGCTGCGACTCGGCTGCGACTAGACCAGACTCAGACTGCGACTGCGGCGCCTGCGTCCAGTGTCCAGTCTTGTTTCTTGTACCTGACCCCTTCGGCCCACTCATTAATAATATACAAAAATTCCCATCCTGCCGCCTCCGAGTTGGTGTGCCCTCTTCCTCCCTCTCACCGTGGTGTCCAAGTGCCGCTTCTCTTTCTGGTTTTTTCGACGCTTCCCTCCCGACTGTGTTCTGGCTGCGACCTGTCGACCGGCATCAGCTGCGTTGCTCTCGCGCTGGCCGTTGCCATCGTACCTGCACTCTGCACTTTCTCTCTCCTGCTCCTGCTCCTGCATCCGCTCCCGCTCCTACTCCTGCTCCTGCACGCGCTCTCGCGCTCGCGTTGCCTCGCGAGGATCGACAAGGTCGCAGTGCTTGCCGACGCCTGCAGTCTTATCTGCTGATTATTCGCTCGGGATCCCAGGACCCCTTGTGTCACCCCGATCATCAGTCCTACCAGACCGTGTCGACCGCACCATATACCTCTCTAGGTACATTTGTCATTCTTCAACCTCATTCGTACCGTGTCCACCACGCCAAGGTTGGACAAACGTCATCTTAAATCCGCCAAGCTCCGTGCTACCTCGTTCTCTCATTCGCACTTGGCTGCGCCGCGACAACCCTGATTCGAACCTTCAAAAAAAAAAAGGACAAAAAAAAGCCCCCTTCTAGTCGCTTGGCTTGTCAAATTTCTTCCTATCCGCCACTTGCCACCACTAGGTGCTCAAAAGGGACTGCATATTCTACCAATCGCGCCACTGCCGGCCGTCTAACGTGCGGAATTTTCTTCACCATAAACCCTCCAGACTTTTGAAACTATTCAAAGCCGTGGAATATGTCGGACCTTCAGTTATAGCACCACGGTCCAAAGGGCTACCGGAAGTCTTCAAGACTTGTCCTGAAACACGACCAAGAATTTTGCACTGGTTTGCAGACTTCAGCTTGCGCCGCGCCTCGTCTTAGACTCTGTGTGTCAAGACTTTCGTCGTATTAATTGTCAGCTCGATCCTTCTCTCAAAAGTCTAGACTGCCGAGCTTCCCCTACTCTACCATCCATTACCTTGAACTTGCACAAAACATCCGCCTTTGCTCCTAAACCGGTGTCACGTCGCGATTACAAACATGGTTGCCACGTCCATTACCTCGCGGGTTCCGATCTGGGTCGCTCCCGCCGCAGAGGAAGCCGAGGAACTCGACGAGCCTCCCGAGTTAATACAAAAATTTGAAAGAACCGCTATTCGACATCATCAGGATCAACCCTCCATGCTCACCAAGGCCATCTTGGGTGAACCTGTACCAGATGAGCATCCTCCACATGACGCTCGCCCTATCCTCGCCAACAGCCAGCGTCGACGCTCCATGATCAGCAATGTGAGCGTTGCCTCCACGGCTGATCTCACTAGTGACACGGGCTTGACAAGTCCCTGCCGCACAAACACTCCCAGTCCTCCTATTCCGGAGATGGCTGCCCTTCGACTGTATAGGGACATCACGGAGCGCAAGGAAATACCCGTCGTTGCGAATGAGGCACAACTCCCAAAGAAGCGATGCATTCAGTTTGCATGTGCGGCCAAACCTCTCGTGCCTCAACCCGCCATCAAGGTACCGTTCACGGAAGACGCACCCAAACGACCTTCCATCAAATTTGCATGTGCAGCGCCTCGGCCATCTTCGACCCAGAACCTGCCGCCCAGACCATTGGACAAACCCGACCCGGCTTCTTTGTTGCCCGTCGATTCGGCATCTCCCTCCACGCCCAAGAAGGCCTCTACGCTTTCCTCAGCTCTCCTCAGCTCTCCACGACCCTCTGCAGTTCGTCGTTCTTCCGGGAAGACTGTGTCGACTCGACCAAAGTTTCTACGTGCCAATTCCAAGGACCTGGTCAAAGATGGTTCTCAATTTCATGCGTTCGCCAGCGGAACCGCAAGAGAGCAAGATTGGATAAGGCAAAGCCACTTGGCCGTCTCAACCAAACTTACAATTCATGATACTTTATCCAAGGAAAACCACTTTCGGCGTCTTGGAGCTGAAGCAGAGGCTGAAGCCGAAATGGAAGAGGCTGAGGAAGAGGCTTATGCCGAGGACGAGGACGAGGACGAGGACGAAGACGAAAACGGTGATGATGATTTCGACGAGGACGATGTTGCTGAAGATGAAGAGGAATACGACGACGATTCTGACGGTTATCATACGGATTCTGAGACGGGCTTCGCCGAATCGGATGACGAAGAGGATGGTGACGAAAACATGGCCATGTGGACTCCCAGTCATGCCACTGCTCGCCGTAATATCGCCCTCAACCCCATTCGACGACTGTCCTCCCACGAACCCCAGTCGGATTCCTCCGCGGCGAGCCACGCTAGCCGATCTAGTATGCGTCGTGCCAGAACAAGGCGCATCAAGATTAAATCAGATGCCCCGGATCTGCCTGACAGCACCGACTTCGTCTGTGGCACGCTGGACGAAGATAGACCTTTGGAGGAAGCATATTTATCTTGTCTAGCTGCGCGTCGGAACGAGAAGCTTCGCATTATCCCGCAGGACATAGACCCCAGTTTCCCGGCCTCGGATCCCGATAATGATGATGAGGAAGAGATTTTCAACCCCGTCCACCACGATAGTGATGAGGGTGTCTGGGTTCAAGGCAAGATGGAAGACCTCCACCACGGCCAGCAAGACCGTTGCCGAAGACGCAAAAGAAACGAGCCAGCATCGCCAGGTCGAAAACTGCGATCCCCAGCACCAGTCATGAGGCGACATCACCTCCCCCCGCCCAAGACGCGCGGTCGTTCTCCCAAGCCACTATTTGGACGTCAATCACCCAGAAGGATGCGCTCACCAGCACCAAAAGCGCTCGTTACTCCATCGCAAACACCTCGACAGTGGCCACATGTTCAGTTCCACCTGGCTGGGCGGCCCGGCATGACATTGACGAAATCTCTCCCACGTCCTCCTGCTTTGATCACTACGATGAAGAGCAGCAAGTCCACGAAGCAGCAGAACCAGTCTGATGTTCATCTTCGTGGTGCTATCGACATCGTAAAAGGGCTTGAGCGGAAGCGACAGCGCCGCAAGGAAAAATTCTTCCAGAAATACTGCAATCGGGCACGACGAGGTCAAATTCCTGAGCGAAAACCCCAGCCCGGACGTGGAGCTGAACGCATGAAGGAGCTCGGTCTACTTATGGCTGGCAAAAAGGATCATGGGAATTATGTGCTATCCGTCTAATCATTCAATCTCCTACGGCTGCGACGGTTTCACTTGGTTTTTTTTTTATAAACCTTGCCGCAGCAGCCTCGATGCACTGATCCTTGCAGTTTGTGGTCGTCGCTTGTGAGGGTCGGAAATATTTCCTTTATGGAACAACAAATTTCCCCCTTTAAGCTCTCACAGTTCGACATTATGAGTCGAAGTGCTTTATTTTTTTATGTTCTTGTAAATATATGCAGCTGTGAATTTTGGGATTCCGGCTCAGGTGAAGCGCTTGTTCTAGTTGGGACGCGCTTCTGTACATATATATATATATATATATCTCTATTTTTACTTCTCAGTCCGATGAGTTTCTTTTCTGTCCGTTTTATGAGTGTGGCAAACGTCCATGGGAGAGACTTATTTGCACAGGATACCCTTCGTTATAGAGTTTTTTTTTTTTTCTCTTGGAGTCATATGGGCACTATGGAGGAGTTGGTTTGGGGACATATAGCACAAACAGAGGACGATGTTTTCTGATTCTTGTTTGCTCGGTCTCTTATGTGATTTGCAGTGTTTAGCAGAGCCATCCTGGCCACAAAAAACCACGGTTATTGCAGGAAACCGAGGCTCTTTTGCTGCGTCATCGAGTCAAAAAAAAGAAAGAAAGAAAGAAAAAAAGAAAAAAAAACTGTCTTTCCCTATGCTCTTTCACGGTCACAAGGTGATGAGGGTTTCGCGTTGTGAGTTTCGTCGCTGCTGCAATACCAATCGTTGAGGGAAAAGAGGCACCAGATGGCGCTTTGGCTCCTCGTCCGCTCGGTGGTTCCAGCCTGAAGCAGGCCGCGCCGGCGGCCCGTCCTGACGGAAGATTGCAGCCTGAAAGTTCAGGCATGACCGCCGGGTGGCGGTGGAAGTACCGAGCCCAGACCAGTCCGTCCCTTTACAGCCAGGGAAGACGGAAGAAAACCAAAGTGTGTCTGCTGGCGAGTCTTCTCGTCTATCGCAACAATCTGTCAATTCGCCACGTTCCACCGTTAAGAGAGGCGGCCCAAAAACAACCCGTCACCACGACCGAACTGTCCTTTTGCTGAACCCTACGACCACGACGAAACCTCTGACGGAATTCGACCCATCATGTGGATTATTAACTGGTGTATGTTTCCCGAAACATTCCATTAGAATCCGATCCCGTCTGCCCATCTTGAGATCGCCCAGTATAGCTGACACGTGCTGCTTGCATGCTGTGGTTTTTTTCTCTCCTAGTTTACGATGTTCTGTCCAATTTGGGACTGCTGAACAAGCACGCCAAGCTGTTATTCCTGGGTCTCGATAATGCGGGAAAGACGACGCTGTTGCACATGCTCAAGGTATATACGAATGGGGAGGCTCTCTCGATGCGATGCTGTCGATTTTGGGCGTCGGGCCACATCACGACATGGCCGAGTTGAAAATTCACAATGCGTCCATGTGACGGTGGTCAGAGGGGAGGGAGAGAATTCTTGTGGCGGTGAATAACGATGGCTAACTAGTTGCCCACATAGAACGACCGAGTCGCGATCCTGCAGCCTACTCTTCACCCTAGTGAGTTCCCCGCCATGCGACGCATTGTGATGACGAATTCTTGTGCGCACACGTTACTTACTCGGTCACTTTCAGCATCCGAGGAGCTTGCTATTGGCAACGTTCGATTCACAACCTTTGACCTGGGAGGTCACCAGCAGGGTACGTGTCGCATGATGCGCGAGTGGCACTCGTCCCCCTACACCGCCCTTGTCCTTGTGTACTAAAAGCGTCTCCTTATCTTTCCAGCCCGTCGTATTTGGAGAGACTACTTTCCCGAGGTGAACGGCGTTGTTTTCCTCGTCGATGCCAAGGACCACGAACGGCTGGCCGAGGCAAAAGCTGAGCTCGATGCTCTGCTGGCCCTGGAAGAGTTGGCAAAAGTCCCCTTCGTCATCTTGGGCAACAAGATTGACCACCCCGATGCTGTGTCCGAAGACCAGCTGCGACATGAGCTGGGCATGTACCAAACTACGGGCAAGGGCAAGGTCCCACTAGAGGGTATTCGGCCCATTGAGCTCTTCATGTGCTCTGTCGTAATGCGCCAAGGTTATGGTGAGGGGATAAGATGGCTTTCTCAGTATGTGTAAGACAAAGAGGGTCTGTTACAGGACGACGAGACCTTTTTTGCAGGTTTTATTTTTTTTTATTATTTTTTTTTTGGGCCTCTCTCGCCCCATTAGGTGCGAAGAGCTCGAACAGGCTTAAGCGCAGATGAAGCGAGGAGTGTATCGCGCGACGGGCTTTGTTCACTTGACGTGATCAAGGGATGCTTTGAGATGTTGCATGATGTTGAGGAAAACGAAGGGTGATGTAATTTCAGTGATATGCCGGCAATAAGAGAATTCAAATTATAATGTTTTTCCTTTTTATTTTCCTTGTCCTATTTCCCCTTGCCGTTTTTTTGTTGATTTTCTCTTCACGTTACGCTGCTGCTTGCGCATCGTTGATTCTCCGCATACCCATGTCATGCATGCATGGCTCTTGTGACGACCAACGCTGCCCAAAAAACGGGCATCTCGGCCGTCCACGTGCATGGTGTCGATTCTCGACTTCCTCGCTGCCTGCTCCCATGTGGGCGAAGTAGCAAGCTCTCGAAACGACGGACATGCTTTGTTGCTAACGGCGCCACGCGATGGCAGGCTGCGAGCGGCGGTCCGGAAGCACTGAGGAGCGAGGAGACCCGCCGGGGGCCCCCGTCTCGGCGGAAATGCCCAGTGCAGGTACTTCTCTACCTCGGCGGCGCCGCAAGAAACCCAATGGCCGACCAGACGTCATTCTTCCGCATCAGCGTCACTGTCACCCGTATGACTCCATGACTCTATCGTGGGGGCATAAAAGTTTCACGCACCACATTCCGACTTGTTTCTCGTCGTGAGCATTCTTGAATCCTGCCGGCTGACCCTGAACACCACTCTCTATTTTGATACACGTCTTCGTCTTGTTGGTCAGACGTCTTTCCGACGACAAGTCCCGGTGTTTGTTGCCGTCTTTGGGCAGCTCAATGGCCGGCGTTGGCTGCGTACAATGCCCGACGACACGATTTATGGCTTTCCACCACAATGCTTCGACACGTCCTCCGTTCCCGACATCGACCATGACTTTATCAAACCAGAGGAGCTTGCCGCCTTTGAGACGGCTCTCCAGGCTCCCGACCCGTTGCAGAGCCCAACAGACGACTCGGGCGGCATGCGGTCTCCCGCGAGCGCAACTGGCTTCTTCAACCTCACCAAGCGGGACTCGCAAGTCGACGTTGGCGGTGGCGGCGACGACCATGCCAGCACCGATGCCATTGCTGCTGCCGCAGCGGCTGCAGGAGGTGGACTGCCGCCTCCATCCGGCCTGCCCGGCCAGCGGACCTTTTTCACCGCGCAGAATGACTGGGCGCCCATAAGCCCCAAGCTGTACAAGAAACGCCAAAGGTCGTCCAAGAGCGGAAGACGTCGCAAAGGCGCTAGCAAGGCTGTCGAGGGGCTCCTGGGCACACGCACAAAGGACGAGACCCGGGAGGGTTATCTCTACCAGCTATCGAAATGGCCCCTGTTGATATTCGTCTTTGCATGGCTGGCTGGGCTGGCGCTTGCCTATCTCTTGACGAGGTGGTACATATGGGTGTACGAACACTTCTTCGCCTGGCGTGGCCGGAGGAGGCTGCTCCGGAGGAACATGCGCGAAGCATCGACATATCGGGAGTGGGTCGCCGCGGCGAGGGAGCTGGATGCCTTCTTGGGAAGACAGACGTGGAGAGAGGAGAACAAATTCGCGTACTACGATTCCAAAACGGTCAGGAGGGTGTGGGATCAACTCAAGAAGCTGAGGATGAAAGCAGAGGAGGAGGAGCAGGGCAAGACTGCGACGCCCAACGGCGAGCACAGGCCCGCGGTCGAGGATCTCAAGTCGCTGGTGGAAGCATGTGTCAAGAACAACTTTGTGGGCGTCGAGAACGCAAGACTCTACAGTCAGACGTACTACGGGACCAAGAACTTGGTGCAGAACTTTGTCGATGAAGGTGAGCTTGTTTCTTCGGAACGTACACATCGTGACCCCGCGTGTTTGTCATGACTTTTTCAACCAGGTCGGCGTTGCTAATGCGAGGCGTTCGGGGAAACTCGAAAAAAAAAAAAAAATTATAGTGGAGAGAAGCATCAAACTTCTTATAAGAACGAAGCGATTGCAACTCGAGGAGAAACGCCTGCTTTTCAAGCACGTCCACGCCAACTATGGGAGAACAGCATTGTGTCTATCAGGAGGAGCTGGCTTTGCGTATTATCACCTGGGACTTGTGCGAGGCTTGCTGGATGCCGACTTGCTTCCGGATGTCATTACGGGCACGAGCGGGGGTGCTTTGATTGCTGCTCTCGTTGCGACGAGAACCAACGACGAGTTGAACAAGCTTCTCGTGCCGGCGCTCGCCCGGCGGATCAACGGATGTCGCGAACCGGCAACGGTTTGGCTCCCGAGGTGGTGGAAGACGGGCGCACGCTTCGACTCGGTCGACTGGGCCAAAAAATGCAGCTGGTGGACCCGAGGCTCCATGACGTTCCGCGAAGCATACGAGAGGACTGGACGAATCCTCAACGTAACCTGCGTGCCTGCCGATCCGCACTCGCCCACCATTCTGTGCAATTACCTCACCAGCCCTGACTGCGTGATATGGTCGGCTGTGCTGGCCTCGGCCGCCGTGCCCGGCATTCTCAACCCCGTGGTGCTCATGATGAAGACGCGAGACGGCACGCTCATGCCGTACTCGTTTGGCCACAAGTGGAAGGACGGCAGCCTGAGGACCGACATTCCCATCAAGGCACTCAACACCTACTTCAACGTCAACTTCACCATCGTCAGCCAGGTGAACCCGCACATCAACCTCTTCTTCTTCTCCTCGCGCGGATCCGTCGGCCACCCCGTCACGCACCGCAAGGGCCGCGGCTGGCGAGGCGGCTACCTCATGTCCGCCTTTGAGCACTACCTCAAGCTCGACATGAACAAGTGGCTCCGGTTCGTGCGCCACGCCGAGCTCCTGCCCCGGCCGCTCGGCCAGGACTGGAGCCAGCTGTGGCTGCAGGAGTTTAGCGGCACAATCACCATCTGGCCCAAGTCGGTGCCCTCCGACTTCTGGTACATCCTCTCGGATCCGGACCCCCAGCGCCTGGCCCGCATGCTGCACCAGGGCCAGCAGAGCGCGTTTCCCATGCTCAAGTTCGTGGCCAACCGGCTGCAGATTGAACGCCTGGTGGAGCAGGGGAGGAGGGAGACGAGACCGTGGGCTAGGAGGGGCAGTCTGCACACCATCATGAGTGAGGAGGATCTGAGGAGCTTGCTCGTGGGGGAGATGGCTAACGGGACTACGGAGGAGGACACGGATGCGGAGGAGGCGCCTACGTTTACGCCGTTGGTGGACGCTCATGGGAGGACCAAGTCGTCTTGTTAGCTTTTTTTTTTTCACCTCGACTATATTTGTCGTTGGAGAATTATTATTATTTTCTTTTATTTTCTTTTTTATCTGTTTTCTTTTCTCTCCCTTTTCTCTCTCTTTTCTCTCTCTTTTCTCTCTCTTTTCTCTCTCTTTTCTCTCTCTTTTCTCTCTCTTTTTTCTTTTTTTCTTTCTTTTTCTCTCTTTTTCTTTCTTTTTTTCTTTCTTTTTTCTCTCTTTTTTCTCTCTCTTTTCTCTCTCTTTTCTTTTTATTTTCTCTCCCTTTTCTCTCTCCCTTTTCTCTTCTCTTTTATATATATTCTCTTTTCCTTTTCTTCTTCTTTCCTTTTTCCTACTCCCCTTCCCCTGCCCTCTTTTATTCCTCTCTTCTTTCCCTCACCCTACCTCATTCTTACTAATAGGTTAGCAAAAGCAAGCACACAGCACCCCCTTTCATTTGTCCCAACTTCATGCGCAGCACTGGCATACATGCCTGTTTTGTCTTTAGGCAGCAAACACGGGCATACATAGATTGAAACATGCATACATAGACTGAAATATCATTCATTCGTTTTTTTTTTTTCGTTTCCCGATTTCCCCTAGTGCAAGACTATGCGACGGATTTTGCTGAAATGCCTGGGCTGTATCTCTTATTCGCGTATCGGGATAGTATACGCATCTTGTGGATGAATGGCAGCGATGGACATGTCCGCTGGCAATGAAGATATCTTGTAATCACTGTTGCAATGGACTCATTTCTATTCTTGCCTCGGGAACCCGGGCGGTTGGCCCCAGATAGTGTGATAATGGAGGATGCGCAACGCTACAAATGGGCTGCTAACCTATGTACTTGAACATTAAGGATCCTCTTGTTGGCGGTGGTCCGTTGGTGGTCCGTTGGTGTGCCAGGCAGGAGGGCCCCACATGTGAACGCTCCTGCATCCCAAGTGCCCACCGTCCCGAAGTGAACTGAACACCGTGGCGGCAAGACCGCAAGCCTCCTCTGAAGATGCATGGCCACCCCGGGCTAAAGGACAGAGGGGTGGGGCGCGGGCCACGGTGGCACGGCCGCACGGCCGCACGGATAATCCCACCGCCGACGCACTTCCAAAGGACACCATCAACATCATCTCCTCGTGCCGCCTGGTGTTCACGCGATGATTGCATTGCGTTGAGGACCATATTCCGTTCCCTCCCCTCTTTCTCTTCCAACCCCCGGTTCGCAGCGACGACTTTGGCCCCGCCCCCTCTCGCCTGGAACAACGCGGCCGGCTCACGAGGCGTGCCCATCTCTTATCCCCGTCGGACGGGAAACCCCCAAAGATCATTTCATCCCGCGTCTCGAAACCATACCGACGTGCCAGATCGCCCTCATCTGTCTCTGGTTGTGCTTGACCTGCCTCGACATTTCAATCCCGCATACGTAGCAGGCTGAGCCCTGCCTGGCCTTTTATGCCACGATGAGCTCCGACTACTCATACGATGACGAGGTAATGGAAAGGAAGAGAAGAGAACAAAAAGGATTCTTGGTGGCATTCGTTGCACCGGAAATTGCCTGCTTCGCACGGTCTGGGCCAAGTCATGGCATGCATGCATGCCGCGGTGCTGATCTCGAACTGCCATCTTTATTTGCTTAGGAACAAAAGCTAAACTGTGCGACATGAATTGGTATGCTAACGGCGTGGTTATTTTTTATTTTTTTATTTTGCTTAGGCGCAATTCTTTCCGGTCTTCATCCTCACATTGACGGGCCTCGTCACACTGCCTGTCACGTACAGCTTGCTGCAATCCAACAAGGACGATTCGCATATTGCACCTCGAATCAAGACCGACTACAAGATCCCACATGACGATGTGGTCGCGTCACTGAGGGCAAAACAGAAGAGGAAGCAGAGGAAGATTAAGCGCGCTCTAGTTGCGATTGCCGGGTGGGCTCTCATGGCTTTTATGGGATATCTGATCATGACGACAGAACCCGTTGTGAACAAGATTTGGAACCCGTACACGATTTTGGGTATCTCAGACGTATGTGTCTAGACAAACGCCCCCCCTCCCCCCCCCTTCCCTTTTTTT